>JABUQX010107542.1:2500-5000 GCA_015478945.1 Trachelipus rathkii
GACGAAAGGGAAAAGTTTAAGAACGGGTTGAGTTGTCTGATAAATAGAGATTCCAGAATTTTACGATCTGTTTCGGTGGGGGATGAGCTTAGTATTTTGAAATCTGAAAAGTGGATGGGATGGTTAGAGCTTAATTAAGGTGTGCTTACGGATAAAGGAATGTTCCGGAGCAAGAGAAGGAAGGTTTGTTCTAAAAGATATGTCTATGTGCTTAGAGGTACAAATCTAAATGAAGAGGCCTAAATTTATGATCGCGAAAAAGATAAAAAATTTAATAATTTTAAGGGTGAAATGTAGATTATAAAGGGTAACGAATCCAACAAAGCCTAACCTAACCTAACCTAACGGCTAACCTAAGTAAGAGGGGCTTATAAGGGGGCATATTTCAATGATTTGAAAAACGCCTCCTAATTATGACTTGTACCCTTACAGATCCTCAGTTTGAGTTGGAGGCCGGTTTGGCCTATGTAAGAGGCATTGCATCCTGAACACGTAAAAGAATAAATTTATTTATGTAAATAAATTAATAAATAAATTTATTTAAATAAATTAATTTATATAAATCAGCGTGCCAGATTTATTTCATTTAATTGTTTTTTATTTTAGTTTTTAATGTTTAATTTCTTGACTGTTTGATTGTTATATTTATAGTGGTTTATTACTATTTGTAATTTGTAACATCTAATGTTTTGGTAATTTAATTATTTTGTAACTTTGATCGGCGCTAACATACCTGAAGCATGAACTCATTGTGTTTCGAAGCGGCGCGTCGTCGTACAATAAATAAAGAATTGATAATTTAAATCGATGTTTTGGTGTCTTGTTTCATCATATTGTTTTTAGTGATATTATATATATATATATATATAATATATACTATATATATATATAAATATTATATATATATATATAATATATTATATATATATATTATATATATATATATATATATATATTATGATATATATATATATAATATATATATATTATATATTATATTAATATATATATAATATATATTATTATATATATATAAATATATAATATATTATATATATATATATATAATATATATATATATATATATAGTATATATATATATATATATATATCTAATATATAGGAACTTCTCCTTTTAAAGGGTAGTTACCGATATATATCGAACACGAAACATGTAATCGATTTTTTTGCGATTATTTCCAGGCAAAGTGGGCGAGCAATTGGCCAATGAGTTTTTTTTTTTTTTTTTTACTAAAAGGAATACCGCAAGATTAATAGGTCATAAAGTTTGAAAGAGTCAGGGTCTCCTCGCCTCAGCGGGGGACGAACGGGGGGGACTTCGTCGGTCCCCTCTGTCCGGGCTCGCGCGTCCGCTCGCCACCGCGCCCTTAAAAATATATATATAAAAAATAAAAAAAATTAAACATAATAAAATTAAGGCATGATAAAAAAAAGGCAAGCTTGTGGAAACTTTTTCGCGATGCTTTCTATTGGGTTTTTTCGCTAAGCACGTGAAACTGCTGGGCTGCAGCGAGCGATTTTCTGCGATTGTCGATATTATGACATTTTTTGTAACTACCTTTTAAAGGAGAAGTGCCTATATATATATATATTATATATATATATATTATATCTATATATATATATATATATACTATATATATTATATATATATATATATATATATATAATATATAATTAGTATATATATATATATATATATATATATATAATATTATATAATATATATATCTAATATATATATATATATCTTATATATATAAGGTAACGGTCCCAGATAGCCGCGACAACTTGAGAAATAATGGGATGTTGTCAAGATGCAACTGGCTAAATCAGGGCGTTTCTTCCTGCAACCGGGGGTTCGCGACCGCCCAAGGGGGGCGCACGAGCGTATACTACGGTGCGGTCGCGGTGGGTCACAAAAAAAAAAATATTATATAAAAAAATGTTACGCAGTTGTTATTTATAAAAAGTTAATACTTAATAAAATACCCAAATTATATCCCAATGCATCGAAAAGCATCTTTTATTAAAACCTTGCATATATTATAATATATATTTATATATATATATATATATATATATATATATATATATATATATATATATATATATATATATATATATATATATATATATATATATATATATAATATATTATATTTTATTTATATATATATATATATATATATATATATATATATAGGTAAAAGTTACTTAACGCCCACACGGAACGGGAGCTCGGATAAAAAAAAATTTTCACAGGTAGCCTCTATGATACATAAATAGACGTTTTAGGGTCGAAATGAGAAAAAAAAAGAAAAAAAAAAAAAAAAATATCTCAAAAACTACAATAGCTACAGCGAAAAGGAATACATTTTTGGAATCCTGGTAAAATTTTAGATAAGGAAAATGTAAAAAAAAAAAAAATTATTGTTAATAATTATAGCAATATGAGGAGAAAGCCTATTTAAGACCT
>JABUQX010107542.1:15000-21453 GCA_015478945.1 Trachelipus rathkii
TAGCTTCATTTGTTACGCTCATTTCCATTTCTTTCATTTTTTCCATTTCTGTCATTTCTTCTGTCTCACTTGTGTTCTTTATTTCTTTTTCCTTATTAACTTCTTTCATTTCTTCAGTTTGATTTGTTTTCATCATATCCATATCCATTATTTCTACTTCTTTTTCGTTCATTTTCGTTTCGTTCATTTCTTTTTCTTCCAATTCTTTGAGTCTCTCTCTTCTCCTCTCCCAAATAGCATCGAAATCAAAGGGGAAAATTGCAAGGGTATACAACAGTATTGCGATACACCAGGCTAGAAGAAACACCAACAACTGAGGGAACGAAAGCTCTCCAAGCTCAACACCATAAGTATTTATGGGATCAAAACTGAAATCTAAGAGGCTATTTACACCTAAAGATGTCCAGCTGAATGTTATAAAGCAGAGTTTAACTCTATTTTCGTCATTGAAGACATTTAAAATCAATATTATATATATTAAAAACGAACCAAAAACTTTCATCTTTTTCTTAAGTTAAGTTTTGAAAAAAAAAACGAATGCTTGATTTGATTTACACGATCTTTTGAAGCTGTAGCGAAACGAAGAAGAGCTTACTAAATATAAGAAGAAGCTCACTTAAAAGAATGTCAAACCAAACTGTTTTCTCTTTTAAAAATCAATCGACCCAATTTTTTTCTCAAGATGAATAAGTTTCTCCTATAAACGTGAAAAGAAATCTTAATAAGATAATTGAAGAAAGCTTAATAAGATAATTGAGGATAAAGAATATTTGAAAGCAATAAAAGAACTAAAACTTTATATTTTTTTAACACATAAACATAACATTAAAATGCTTGCACCAAACATAAATTTGTCCGTCTTTGAAAAAATGTGTGCAATAAGTGAATCTTGTGGAAGTAAATATTTATCAGTGAGATTTAAAACTTTTCATTTTTCTCATATATATATATATAAATATATTATATATATATATATATATAATATATATATATAGTATATATAATATATATATATAGTATATATATATAATATATATATATATTATATATATATAATATATATAGTATATATATATAATATATATATATATTATATAATATATATATATATACATTAATAAAGATTCGCCTATATATTATCTAATATAATATATATATATATATATATATATATATATATATTATATATATATATATATATATATGTTACCCATAAAATTTTAAAATACATAATATTTTAAATATATAAATAAAATTTAGTATTACTAAATAAAAATTTTATAATATAATAATATATATATATATATAATATATATATATATATATATAAAAGAAATATATAGATTTATAGTATATATATATATATATATAGTATATATATATACAATATATATATATATATATATATATATATATATATATATATATATATATATATATATATATATATTTATATATTATATATATAAATTATGGAATGTACCGATAGTATCGGTATCGGTATCGGCAGTATCGGCCTTTTTTGGGGGTATCGGTATCGGTTAATATGGCCGATACTTCTTACTTTTTGGGTGAAGAATTATGAGAAACTTTCAGATTCAATAACACTATGTAACAAAAAATGTTTCTTTTTATTTTTTTTTTGAATCTTAATATTTTTTTGACGCTGAACACAGAAATGACCTTCATTTTTTTCTATCATCGATACTTTGAGAGTTATTGCAATATTTAAGTTTTGGAATTTTTAAGGTTTGTTAATGAGCTTACACTGTAGGTACTTATTACAATTTTTTATTTGAAGGTTTAAATTTACGAACAGTTACTTAAAAAAGACTTTTTACTTGACAAGATGCATACTAATATCCCCAAAATATAAGTCAATGCTTTAATATGCCAAAAACATGCTTACTTTGCATTTAAAAGTACTTTGTTCATCGTGTTTTTCTCTTGTGAATCGATTTGGCTTCTCTTATCAAAACCCACATATAATCACCACATCAATGGCAGCTATCCCACGTCCCTGGTAATCGCTTTCCATTGCCTGAATATCTGGTAGAAATCTTTCAACCATGTTCTTCACTTACATCCCCTAAATTCTCTCGAAAAAAAGTCCAAATGAGAGTGTAAATAACGCACCTTTAATGACATACAGCACCCCATTTTTTTATAACAATCAATGAGCATTTTTATCAGCTGTTTTGTAATTTGGATCTTTACAATTTCCTAAAAATCCCTGAACCACATTACGGAATGCACACCAGGCATCATTTTCAATTATGCTCATCTTTTCCTTCAATTTCAAGGATTTAAGCATATTTAAGCATGTTTCAATGAGCTCATCATCTTCTAGAAAAGAAAAGAGAAAAGCCTGCTATATATATATATAATATATATATATATATACTATTATATATATATATATATATATATATATATTATATATTATATATATATATATATATATATATATATATATATATATATTATATAATATATATATAGTATTAAGTAAGCCTGCTACTATATATTTGAGGAAACATACGTTTCTTCTTTTATATGTCATGGACTTGTCATAAAACAATTTTACTTACAGAAGGGGTGGTGAAGGTATAGGGTAGTTTCATTATGAGGAACTGGGGTTCTGGATGAGAGAATATCTGGGTATGGAAGAGATTGCCTTCCTTTACCTTTTCCATATTTTGTAATATTCACCATGCAGAAGTGGCAGTCATCATAGTGATTCGTTGGCTCTCGCCATATTCTGGGAATAGCCAAAGGCATTGCTTTTCTTGTTCCTCTTAGCCATCCTTCTAGGGTTGTTTTACAACTTCCACATATAATGAGGTGCCCAGTGCTTATCTTAATCACCAATAGGCATACCAAAGTAGAGCCTGTACGCTATCCAATACTTGGTTCCCTTCACAATTTTGGTGGAAATGTGCTTAGAACTAGCATAATATCCACACACATAACAAAATGAATCTGCCAACGTTTTACACTGTCTACTTGCAATTTTACAAATGTTTATTATATTATTACTAATATTCTGAAAATTATAAAAGATATTTAAGTTTGATACCTCACCTTCAATTATATCATTGCACTAGAATATATATATATATATATATATATTATATATATATAATATATATATATATATATATATATATATATATATATATATATATATATATATATATATATATATATATATATATATATATATATATAATATATATAATAATAATATATATATATATATTAGTAGTAGTAACAGGGCACAACTGACAGCCAAACTGAAATCCGGAAGTTGCAACCGGAAGTTGCACATGTTGCAAAGCAACATTTTGCAACATCCGGTTTTTCAAGCTTGACGTGTCAAGGTTAGGGTTTTTAAGGTCGGTGAGACCGAATTTAAGGTCTGGAAGACCGACTTCAGGGGTTTTACCCCCCAAAAGGGGGCTTAGCCCCCCAAAGGGGCTTTTTGGTTCCTAGAAGGTTTTAAATAATCGATAGATCATTTTTGATGGTTTCAATCGATTTATCGATGTTTTCTACCCCTATATCGATGTTTAAATCGTCTTTCTACGTGCTCTGGTTGACTTTTTAACATTGAAAATATAATCGAAAGAAAATTATTAATAACATTCGTTCGATATATCGCCGTAGTTGAGTATCTGTTTCAACGGCCGGAAGTGAAAGAGCGAGCCTTGAATAGCGACCCTTTTTTCGTGGGAATTTTTTAATTACCGTGGGAATTTCTACCCCTTCGATCGACGAAAAAAAACCGAAGGTTTTTTTTCGAAACAATAAAAATAAATAAATAAATAAATAAAAATAATAAATTAATAAATAAAAATAAAATAAATTAATAATAAATAATAAATAAATAAATAAATAAAAAATAAATAAATTAATAAAATAAATAAATAAATAATAAAATTAAAAAAATAAAAAAATAAATAAATAAATAGTAAATATTTAATTAACGATTATTATTTTTAGCCGTGCATGTCCCCGCGCCGCATGCATCATCACTCTGCCTCGCACTGCACCGCACCACACCGCACCGCACCGCACCGCTACGCCCAACGTGTAATGGATTGAGCCCCAAGATCTGGAAATGGTCGTAGAAGGTTGAAATTTGTATAATGTATAGAAGATGGAGGAATGAGGAAGGAGGAATGAGGAAGAATGAAATGGTGTTTTGGAACGCCTCCCGGAGTTGGGTCCCTAAACTGAAATAAAAGAGAAAGAAATGCACGGAGTGCATAAGAGAAGAAGGAGGAAGGGTGAAGGAAGAAGGATGAAAGAGGAAGGATGGAGAAAGGAGACTGAGAAGGAGACAGAGTTGGTACCGGCACCGGTGCTGGAGCCGGTACGGTGCTGAAGTAAACATTCGTTTAGCCTCAGACTGACATTTCTATTTTCAAAATCTCGTTTTCTTTTTATAATCGTCAACTAAAATATATTGTATTGCTATTTTTTTTCTTAGTTCTTTTATAAGTTTTTTATAAGTTTCATTCTTTATGTTTTTAATTTTTGCTTTCAATTTAAATTTTTTTATTACTTTTTAAATTTTATTTGTTTAAAACATTTTGTTTTTACTAAAATTTTATGCTTTCATGTTTAACTTACAAATTTACATTTTTGCATACCCTAAATCAGTAAATCAGTAAATCAAACTGCCATCCACCCCCCTCCTACCCATCTATGATCTATTGATCTATTGATCTATTGATCTATTGATCTATTGATTCAAGTCATATTTTGTATAACATAACACAAAAACTTTTATTTATTTTTGTTTTGTTTTCTTTAAACATTTTGGTTTTTACTAAAAAAATTTATTCTTTTTATGTTTATAACTTAAAAATTTGCATTTTTTACATAACCCTAGAAGCAGTTAATCAGTAAATTCAAACTGCCTGCTCCACACCCTCCTACCATCTATGATCTATTGATCTATTGATCTAATTGATCTATTGATTCAAGTCATATTTTGTATAACATAACCCACAAAAACTTTATTTATTTTGTTTTGTTTTCTTTAAACTTTTTGTTTTTACTAAAAAATTAATTCTTTTTATAAAAATAAAAAATTTTTTTTCCATTTTCCATACAAATGCAGTAATCAGTAAAATCAGTAATCAAACCACCACTCTTGTCCTGCTATTGATCTATTATTGATCTATTGATTCAAGTCAATATTATAAGTATCTTTTTGTATAAACATAACAAAATAATTCCTTTGCTGTAGCTGGTTGTTTGTTGAAATGTCCGTTTTGTTGTTTCATTTGTTTTGTTTGTTGAAATGTTGTGTTTGTTGTTGTGTTGTTGTTGTTGTTGTTTGTTGTTGTGTTGTTGTTGGTTTGTTGTTGTTGTTGTTGTTGGTTGTTGTTGTTGTTTATAATATATAAACGTTCAAGTTAAATGAAAATATACAACGCTTTTTCAAACATATCTCTAAATATTAATGTTTAATTTTTAAATTTTTTTAAAAAATTGTTATTTTTTTTTTGAAAAAAAAACAAACAAAAATATATATGCATCAATAGCCTAAACTGACAACAGCAATTCCATTAACAAGGTAACTAAATTAGAAGTTTCAACTTACCAGCAGAAGTAGGCATAGCAATCTCAATCTTTACTACACACAAACGCTCAAAATATTATTATTATTATTAATTATTATTTATTATTATTATTATTATTATTTTATTGATTATTATTAATTATTATTATTTATTATTATTATTATTATTATTATTATTATATTATTATTATTATTATTGTTTATTATCTATTATTCCACATAATCTCACAACACCAATAACGCGTGCGATCACTTTGCCTGAGGCTCACAACTAGATACATTTGGTTTGTAAATTGCCTCTCTACGCGAGGCATCTTAAACAATTAGGTAAATTGTTCGTTCAAGGGTTAACCAATCAGAGAACTGTATTTGCTATGCCATCACGGACAGCCAATGAAATTCGAGGAATGACTCATTAATCTGAATATCTTTTGACACATGAGAAGGGTAACGAGATTTATTACTTTGTTCCCAATATCTTTTGACACATGAGAAGGGTAACGAGATTTATTACTTTTGTCCTTACTTAACATCTATTTTTTTCTTTTATTATTATTTTTTTTTTTTATTATTATTATTATTATTATTATTATTATTATTATTATTATTATTATTATTATTATTATTATTATTATTATTATTATTATTATTATTATTATTATTATTATTATTATTATATCAACTATATATGTATATGAACATAACAAACCTAACATACCGTACACACACACACACACACACACACACACACACACACACACACACATTTCTATATTATCGCAAAGGTTGATAATAAATAGAGGTAATAAAATAACTTTGTTATTTACATTTTATTATTCAGAATATTTGTACATAGA
>JABUQX010107543.1:0-5000 GCA_015478945.1 Trachelipus rathkii
TTTTACATTTTCTGGAGAACCAGCATTAGAACCAGGCATTCCAGCAATGTATTTCCGGTTTGTACTGTAGGCAATTTAATAGAGTTTTTAAAGATACATAATGACGGCTAATCCCGACGCTGGCCATGGTCAGCTTGGAATCAAGGTGTCCATTGCTGTGCCGATACATTAGCTAGTATCTAATTAAAACTATTAATTAGCTAACAGTTATAAACGGAATACATTAGTCGTGAAGGTTCGACTGGTGACATCATATTTTTACTTAGTAGGCGGTAATGACGTAAATATATAAAAGAATATAAAAAAGTATATCAGTTGTGATAAAAGATATAACATCTATTAATCACTTCCTTACATAGTATTAGAGAAGGTTTTACAATTCATATGAGAATCCACAATGGAATTAGACCCTATGCTTGCGAGGTTTGTGGAAAAAAATGTTATGACAAATTGGACTTATTAATAATTATAGTAATATGATTAGAAGGCCTATTTATAGACCTTTTATTGGTTTCTCGTTATAATAATAAATAGTACTTTCTATTCATAATTTTGCTTTTATTTTTTTTACTGAAGAATACCTAAATCATCATAGGGTATATGATATACTCATGCACCGAATGGCAGGTAGTCGGGAGGTCTTCTTACGGGTCGTACGGGGCACATACCGGGGTAGGAACTATATTTCACGTTCGACTTCATCACTCGGGGAGCGTCTCAGTACTAAATACGGCATTCCGCGCCTCCCCTCTTTGTATTTCTGGGTGCCTCGCAGAGGGATTTGAGCCCATCAAATTATGCGGCCATCTGCAGCGATAGTCGACAGGGAGTTAACATGGAATAAACGTAGTAGGCCGCCGGGTATCTCCGATCCATGCGGAAATTGTGTTCCCGCTCGGCTCGAGCCCGCTAAGGTCATTTGCATCCGTGTAATACCCTTTACAAATAATATATTATAGTACTTGTCCCCCGCCGCAGCTCGAGCTCCCCCTAAAAAATTAGCCACATTTTATGTTTATTTTAATTTTTTTTTTTTACCATTTTCTGTTATGTGAATATATTTTAACCAGGATTATACCAAATGTTATTCCTTTTCGCTGTAATTGCATATTAGTATAGTTTTTGAGTATATAATATATTATATTTTTTATTTTATTTATTTTTTTATTTTATTTACAATATAAATTTCATCACTAGCAACACCACAATAATGGGATGCCATCAATCTTAAAATTGATTCTCAGCATTATATCCTACAGCAATTGTATTCTCCGTTTTCAATAAATACTGATAGCATTATAGTTTTTTAAGTATATACATATAGACTGATGACAAATTAGACACATGGATATATTTATATAATATAATATATATCATATATATATATTATATATATATAATATATTATATATTATATATATAGACCGGTTTGTTACTCATATAAAGTGAGACGTACAATTTTATGTACTCTCTCAGATACACAGTCACCACGTTAGCTAATATCAATTTAGTTGATATTATTATAGGTACGTTTTTACTTAATTTATTACTATATACGAGATGCACAAGAACTTGATTATATTACATATATTATATTCTTATAAAATAACTTTTTATTATATCATATTAACTAGATGAGATATATTAACGCTCATTATATTTTAATAATTATATGAAATGCTTTTTCTGTATGTACGAGAGAAGATTGAGTTACGCAGCAAGTAGATCAAGACGCCAAGAGGATGAGGAGATGGGATGTAAGAGATGAGAGTAGATGAGAGAGGAGAGTGTAGACCTGGAGAGATTAAACTTGCGGTGTCATATTGATTGAGTTGATAATATATGATGTATCTCCTTTAATATAATATCAGTATGAGCATAAAATAATTACAGAATCATATAGGAATGAGTAGGTAATGCTATCTAGATAGAATTATTTACTAATATTGAGGTATACATATTTCTTATATATACAATTATATTCATTACTAATATTTTCGTATCTACAATTAAATATATATAAGATAATATAATGTAAATAAGTTTAATCTTGATAATGAGTATACATATACGTATTCGATCTACTATCATTATCTTTATCTATATTCATATATACAATAATCCCGACGGTACGCTGAATGTAAGTCTAGTATACCATATAATATATAATATATATATAGGCACCTAGTATATTATAATATGATATGCTATCGCTCAGTACTCTAAGCGCTAGTCTATTTGGAGCGAGGTACGTTCTGCTACATGCATACACGCCAGCCTACTGCAATGCATTTTAGTACTATATGGATAATTGTTATTATGTTTTTATTTTAATATAATTAACAATGAAATTATATTTTATGATGATTATAGATAAACAGTACATGTCTTGAAAAATGGAGCGTTATAAGTTTATATCAAATAGAGGTGTGCGCGCCTCTATAGGTGAAATAGAAGTCCCATATGCATTCGTGGATATTTGCGTTATTTTAAACATTAGCAAGAGTATCCACATCTGCGGACACGGATACTTATTTTCTGCGTAACAAAAGAAGTTTCAGAATATATATGAGTCATTAACTTTAATTATAAGTAGCTGTCACGAAAGGTGACAAATCATATTAGATAGGCACCCAATAAGTGTGTGTACGTCCGTCCCTCTATCGTTATTATGTTACAAATTTGTAATTATGTATATCAATATAATAATGTATTGAGTATTATTTAGTATAATTATGTTAAAATACATTATATAATATAAAAATAATATATATATATTCATTTTTGTAAGATTTCGGTACGATATACATAACATAAATAGTACAGAAGTCATTCATAACATACATGAGTAGAGTATAAAACCAGTGAATGCTAAACGAAGAAAGGCATGATATAATAGAAAGAAGCAGCGCTTCTGAAAGAGCTCCGAAGCTTTTGTTTGTAAAGCATATCTAACTAATTATTAAGTTTAAATATTAAAATTTAAAAAAATAGTAAAATAAAATTAGTAGAAAAAAAAAATTATTATATAAAATCAACCAAAAATTGATAATAGAATAAATAATAATAATATTGAAAAAGTTATTTATCACTTAACAAATAGTACAAATAATAATGAATAATAATAATAATTAAAACAAATATCGTATAATAAAATAATAAAAAATAAATAATAATAATGTCTTTAAGAGCATTCAATGAAAATACAATTATTATATAAATTATAATAATAATAAATAATGAAATGTACAGGAAACGAGATATGGTAGTAGTATAAAAATATGAGCACTAATAGTTAGTGAGTTAATATGTCTTAAATCGTAAGCTATGTATGCAAATAACTCGCACAGCACTACAGCATTCATCTATATTATCTCATATTACATATTTAGTAACGTGTCTTGGCAAGTAGAGCTGAGTTTAGAGATGAGAAGTTCAGATGGGTGAGAAACTGAATCGTTAACTCTTCATAATTATAATTCCATTTAGTAACTCAATTTCTTAGTATATTAATGAATCAATAAAATATTTTTGCTCATATGTTTTTTTTTGTAACTCAAAATTTCATTTGCTCGCATTTCCAAAATCTATTGACATTATTTAAAGATGAAATGGCATATCATCGATCGGCTATTGTGCATATGTGGTTGACTGTAACATAGTTTGTTACTGGTGAACGATAAAGAAAATCAGAAAGAAAGAAAGATATCAAAAGAGGAATGTTTAGATATTACGACTTCTCATCAGATTCTAGTCGAAACACTATGGATTAATTCCAAGCTGCTAGCCTCAAGGAATTGCTAAGATAAGTGACTGAAGAAACTTATCTGTAACAAGTCTGATTAAAAAAGAAGGAGTCATACCAGTCGCAATTCTTTCTAATAAGGGAAACCATTCTCGAGATCAGAGAAAGGATTATAAGAATTAATGTGCTATCTAAATTTTCAAGATTAAATAAGATTGTAATCTGGCTTGTGAAAAGGAGGCAAGAAGAGTAAAGGTGAATAGAGATAGTATGTAGAAGGGTTCTAATTGAATGGTTGTATGAGAACACCGCTATCCTAATAGGAAGTCACAGAAGTAGAGAATTCTAAATTTCATAGACGATACAATAGATGATAGAATATAGCGTTCAATATAATAGTGATATATATATATTATATATATATATATATTTATAATATACAATATATATATATATATAGATAATATAATTATATATTATATACTATAATAATATATATATATATGAATAAAGTATAGGTTTATTTATATGTATGATATATAGTATATATATATATATATATATATATCTATTATATGATATATATATATTATTATATTAATATTATAGTATATATATATTAGTATATATATATATATATATATATATATTTAAATTATTACCCCGCTGTTCCGGGCGGTGTAAATGTGACATGATAAACAATTCAGTTTTTCATTTTGATATAAGTTTTTATAGATAGACAGACATTGTTATAAACTATTTCTTAAATTAGTATATATGATATGTATATTAGTAGTATAGTTAATATATATATATGTTATTTATACTATATTATATTATTATGATTATAGTAATAAATATTTGTTTATAATTACGTATATATATATAATTTATACTATTATAATATATAATATATATTAATATTAATAACAACCACACTAGTTATATATAATATATATAAGTAGCTTCATTTGTGTTGCTGGTATATAATTATTTATTGTACTTTAGATATCAGTAAGCTGTCCCTTTGATATTTTTCAATTTCTGAATTTTTAAATTTATTATGTAAGAAAAGTTTACAAAAGAACAAACATGACACAATAAACTCTCGAGGATAAAACATCGAGGAATGGCGCTCTCGAAAGCATCTGTCAGCTTCCCGATTCCTCCAAGCGTGCTTGAAGTGTAGAGGAGCTTTGGGAATTGACTTGAAAGTCAGTGGCGAAAGATTCTCTCCACTCCGCGCACAATGATA
>JABUQX010107543.1:12500-17500 GCA_015478945.1 Trachelipus rathkii
TTCCATGATCTATTGATCTATTGATCTATTGATCTATTGATCTATTGATTAAAGTCATATTTTGTACAACATAATATAAATAAATTCTTTGGCTGTAGCTGTTTTTTGTTGCATGTCACGTTTGTTGTTGCAGTTGGTTGCAGTTGTTGATGTTGTTGTTGTTGTTGTTGTTGTTGTTGTTGTTGTTGTTGTTTTTGTTGTTGTTGTTGTTGTTGTTGTTGTTGTTGTTTGTTGTTGTTGATTGTTAAACGAATATTTTCCTTTGCTACCTTTAGGGTCGTTGTATTTTGTTGTTGTCGTTGTTGACCTTATTCTTTAAAGATAACTTGGCAAATTAACTCGAATTATTCCCAACCTTTTTCAAACAATATCTCAAAATATTAATGTTAATTTTAATTAACATTGTGTAATATTGAAAACTAAACAAAAATATATCTCATCCTAGCCTAACTGACATACAGCATTCATTAACAAGGTAACTAAAATTAGAAGTTTTAACTTACCAGCAGAAGTCAGCATAGCAATCTCAATCTTTACTATACACAACCTCACAAATATTATTATTATTATTATTATTATTATTATTATTATTATTATTATTATTATTATTATTATTATTATTATTATTATTATTATTATTATTATTATTATTATTCCACATAGATCTCACAACACCAATAACGCGTGCGATCACTTTGCCTCCATGTCCACAACTAGAACTTTGGTAGGTAAATTGCTCTCTACCAGGCACCTAAACATTACGTAATCTTGTTACGCTCAAGGGTAACCAATCAGAGAACTGTATTTGCTATGCCATCACGGGCAGCCAATGAAATTCGAGGAATGACCATTACGGGTAGCCAATGAAATTCGAGGAATGACTCATTAATCTTAATATCTTTTGACACATGAGAAGGGGAAAATGAGATTTATTACTTTGTTCCCAATATCTTTTGACACATGAGAAGGGTAAATAGATTTATTACTTTGTTCCCAATAACTTTTGACACATGAGAAGGGTAACGAGATTTATTATACTTTGTTCCCAATATCTTTTGACACATGAGAAGGGTAATGAGATTTATTACTTTGTTCCCTTTTGTCCCTACTTAACATCTGCTTTTATCTTAAACAGTAGTTTTATTATTATTATTATTATTATTATTATTATTATTATTATTATTATTATTATTATTATTATTATTATTATTATTATTATTATTATTATTATTATTATTATTATTATTATTATATCAACTATATATGTATATGAACATAACAAATCTAACACACCACACACACACACACACACACACACACACACACACACACACACACACACAATAATTATAGACACTTTACTTAATACATTAGCCTGACAATCATCGTACTAACTTACTGATCACATGACTGCTATTTCTATGATGTCAAGCAGATGTGTTACATTTTCTAAACGTCGTTGTAAGACATTTACATTTTTCACATGTTTAATATAAACATTTCGTTTTGTTATGTATTTTCTTTTACGTTTCTATTATTCTTTACATTTATATTTTGTTAAAAGTTAGTTATTTATTTATTTATTTTAGTTTTATTTATTTTTATTTTTATTTATTTAAAATAATCTATATATTTTTAAAAAACTTTTATTTATTTTTGTTTATTCTGTTTAAAACATTTTGTTTTAACTAAAATTTATTTCATTTTATGTTTATAACTTAAAAAAATTTGCATTTTTACATACTTTAAAGCAGTAAAGCAGTAAATCAGTAAATCAAACTGCCTTCCAGATACCTTCCTACCATTCCATGATCTATTGATCTATTGATCTATTGATCTATTGATTCAAGTCATATTATAAGTATCATTTTGAGGAATCATAACATAAAAATAAAGTTCTTTATACACGGATCACCGAATATTGCAGTAGCAAGTTTTTTCCAATTATAAAGCCACATAACATCACCTGAACTAAGAAACATAATGTAGGCAACACAAACCTAGCATACGTTAAGCACGAATAAACAGCTAACATCACCAAAGTTCTACACTTAACAACAGTAAGTACTAACATAAGCATACAAAAACGTAACTATTACACTTTGTCAAGCATATCTCTAAAATTTTAATGATAATTTTACATTAACATTGTAATATTTAACAAAATTTTATCATAACCTTGTCTATTTCATACGACCTATGGGCGCATATTGCTGCGTAACCAAATTTTTTACATTAATAACAGCTTACATAACATAGCTGAACTAAGAAAATATAATCTACAACGAACAAAACCTAAACATCTACGCTGAGTAAACTACTAAAACATTAACAAGTTCCAACGCTTAACAACAGTAAAAGTAACTAACATAGGCATACAAAACTCAAGTATCCCCAACCTTTTCCAGCCATAACCAGCAACAGCTAAAGCATATTTCTAAAAAATCCCTTAACACATGACCAATCTATCAAAGATACCAACATTTTGAACTATGAATTGACACTACCTTCCTCAAAATGCAAGCTCATATCAATATAACTTATTTTGAAATATGAATCAACGTATACATTAGCAAATTCTCGGATAAGCTAACATTACTCAGCAAAAACTTAACCTATACCCATATTATTATTTCATTATTTTTATTATTATTATTATATTATATTATTATTATTATTATTTATATTATTATTATTATTTTATTATTATTATTATTTTATTATTATATTATTATTTTATTATGTACCCCCTTTTCAAAAATATCAATGCAAAACTTGAAAATGATTTGACGCTATGTACGCATGAAAAAAAAATATCAATGCAAAACTTGAAAATGATTTGACGCTATAGCCACTTGCATAAAGTGATGTAATACTTATTATATTTATTAAACAAACTGGTAGGTTTGGCAACGACGCATCATACAGAGGTGATTTGACAACACTGTATAGATTTTGGTACTGAGTTATATATAAATTGACGAGCTACTCGATGGGGCATTCATAATCAAGAGCTCTTACGATCAATACTTTAAAACACATTCGTTAGATTCTGCACACACACACACACACACACACACACACACACACACACACATACACACACACAAAGACACGCACATACACACACACACACACACACACACACACACACACATTTCTATATTATCGCAAAGGTTGAAAATAAATAGAGGTAATAAAATAACTTTGCTATTTACATTTTATTATTCAAAATATTTGTACATAGAAAACAATAAACATTGTACAATAAACATAGATGGATATTTATAATATATTAAATGGAGATTAAAGTGCCCTTAAATCCATAGGATGCTGTTCGAAATGAATTTTTGATAGAAAACCGCTTATCAGCTGTATGTTGCATCATCTTGGTCCCTGATACAATACTAACACCTCCATATTTTCCGGGCTGAAAAGTTGTAGTAGGTATGTTATAACATAACCCTCCTCTGTTACTCCCGTGTAAATTAGCATTAGGATTCTGTGATTCGTCTATTCGAGCTGCGTTTTTATGAGGCAGGTCATTGCATACATCTTCATCAACATTATCCAATTGTATTTCATTCATTGCTTTCACAGTAACATCATGGTTTTTAATATCATCATACAATGACTCATCATGGCCTGTACTATTTTCGGAACTATGTTCATACACCCAACTTTAGCAGTTTTTCAAAATTAATAGTATCTTTTGTATCTTTATTGATTGTAAGACCTTTTGGCTTTTACAATATATTTTATATTTCCATCAGCGGTTCTTATTCTAACAGCATAAGACTTTGGCCCAGTACACACAAAGGAATCACCGTAGGCCGCTGGACCATAATCTGCTATTTCATCTGTTAGTTCACCTAAAAAGTTTCCTGTTTCAGGAACTTCATCGTTTTCTCCAGCGACAAAAATACAAGAGTCTGTATCACAGTACAATGCCCTTTGTTTGACTTTGTTAAGTAACTCGTATAATTTTATACGTGCATATGCAGTTGTAAATGAAGCAATAGGAATATTTGTAGCAGTTGACGATCGTTCAGCTAGCGCATTTTTTACAACTGTCACAACATATTTACAGCCTATTGGAATAACGCTAGGACTTCAATATCGCTTGGTTTATTAGTCCCTACTTGTTTATCACTATGTACATACTACATTTTCTTGTTAGGTGTATTTTGTGCAATTTTCCCCAAAGAGAATTAAGACACAATTTTGCAATGAACCGCATCCCAGGATTTTTCTTGATATTGTTAATATCAAGTTCAACACCTTCCTTTTCTTTGAAAAGACGGATAAACTCTTTAAGTTTTTCCTCGAAATCAGGATCATCCTCGTGAATATTATTTGGTAGACCTGAGGCCTCTGTCTTTATTTTTAGGAAGTGGTTCACATATCCTTCAAATAAAAACTCCTTCTCTTTAAACGACCAAACTTCAAATATTTTAATTATTTCGTACATCTCTATTGCTAATTTAATTTCAGGTGTTGTGTATACACCTTCAATGGCTCGTTCATTCTCATCATGATTGCATTTCGCGATGTTATCTTTAACACATTTTACACAGAGTGGAAATATTAGTTTATTTTTGGTTCGTTCAGCGAGGACAGGGATGTATAAGTCTTGAGGAGGAAGAATCTTAATGTACGCTGTACCGAAATATTTGTCGTTGAGTCCATTCTTGAATGATTCAATGTCTGGTACTTTATCACCTATTAGTTTTTCAGGGGGACCACAAGGGTATTTCATTCGCTTCTGAACATAAGGATAAAGTGATGTATAGTCTAAATACATGATCTTCTGTCCTTTAGTTGGAGGATAGTAATGTACGAAGGGTTCAGTGCGCGGCCTCCAAGCAATGAATCATCAATTATGAGCCTGTTGTTAACAACATCATTACTAAGACGTTGAATATATTCACTAATGCTTATATTTTTATCGGTATGATTAGGATCTTGAATGATCAGGGTCTTTTGTACCTGCCATTCAC
>JABUQX010107543.1:22500-30484 GCA_015478945.1 Trachelipus rathkii
AAAAAATATAAATATAAAGAATAGAAACGTAAAAGAAATACATAAAAATTGAAATGTTTTATTCAACTGTGAAATGTAATGTCTACAACGGACGTTTAGAAATGTTTACACATCTGCTTGACATCATAGAAATAGCAGTCATGTGATCAGTAAAGTTAGTACGATGATTGCCAGTCTCGTGTTTCAAGTAAAGTGTCTATAATTATTGTGTGTGTGTGTGGTGTTGTGTGTGTGTGTGTGTTGTGTGTGCGGCATGTTAGGTTGTTATGTTCATATAACATATATAATGAATAATAGATAATAATAATAATAATAATTAATTAATAATAATAATAATAATAATAATAAATAAATAATAATAATATAATAATAATAATAAATTAATTATAATAATAATAATAATAATAAAGTACTGTTTAAGATAAAAAACATATGTTAAGTAAGGACATAAATGGGAAATAAAAAAATCTTCCTTTCTATTACCCTTCTCATGTGTCAAAAGATATTGGTAACAAAGTAAATAAATCTCGTTATCCCTTCTCATGTGTCAAAAGATATTGGGAACAAAGTATATGAAATCTAATTTACGCTTCTCATGTGTCAAAAGATTTTGAAAAAAGTAATAAATCTCATTACCCCTTCTCATGTGTCAAAGATATTAAGTATTAATGAGTCATTCCTCGAATTTTATTGGCTGTCCGTGATGGCATAGCAAATACAGTTCTATTGGTTACCCTTTGAAGCGTAACAGATTACGTAATGTTTAGGTCCTGGTAGAGAGCAATTTACCTACCAAAGTTCTAGTTGTGGACATGGAGGCAAAGTGATCGCACGCGTTATTGGTGTTGTGAGAGATCTATGTGTGAATATAATAATATAAAATAATATAATAATAATAATAATATAATAAAATAATAATAGTATATAAATAATGAATAATAATAATAATAATAATAATAATAATAAAAATAATATAATAATTAATAATAATAATAATAATAATAATAATAATAATAATAATAAGTAAATAAAATAATAATAATAATAAATAATCTAATATAATAATAATATATAATTAATAATGAATAATAATATTGTTGGTGAGGTTGTGTAAGTAAAAGATTGTTATGCTGACTTCTGCTGGTAAGGTGAAACTTCTAATTTTAGTTACCTTGTAATGAATGCGTATGGTCAGTTAGGCTATGATGAGATATATTTTTGTTTAGTTTTCAATATTACTATGTTTAATGTAAATTAACATTAATATTTTTGAGATATGTTAAAATGTTGTATATTTTCATTTAACTTGAAACGTTTGAATATATTTAACTCAACAGACGACAACAACGACACAACAACAAACAAAACAACCAACAACACACAAAAACAACAACAACAACAACAAACGCTGCATTTCAACAACAACAGCAACACAACAACATTTCAACAACAACAAACATCAACAACTCAACAAATGAACAACAAAACGTGACATTTTCAACACACAGCTACAGCAAAGAATGTTATTTTATGTTTATTGTTTGTACAAAATATTGACTTTAATCACTAGATCAATAGTCCATAGATCAATAGATCCATAGATCATGGAAGGATAGGAAGGTGCCTGGAAGGGTTTGATTTACTGATTTCTGATTTACTGATTACTGATTTACTGATTTACTGCTTCACGGGTATGTAAAAATGCAACATTTTTTTAATAAGTTATAAACATAAAATTGGAGTTAAATTTTTTTTTAGTAAAACAAAATGTTATAAGCAAATAAACAAATAAATAAATTTTTATATGTAAAAATAAAACAAAATAAATAAATTTTTATAGTAAAAACATAATGTTTAAAAGAAAACAAAACAAATAAATAAAAGTTTTGTGTTATATGGTTTACCAAAATATAACTTTAATCAATAGATCAATAGATCATAGATCAATAGATCAATAGATCAATGGATCACGAATGGGTAGGAAGGTGGGTGGGAAAGGCAGTTTGATTTACTGATTTACTGATTTACTGCTTTACTGATTTACTGATTTACTGCTTTAGGGAATGTAAAAATGCAAATTTTTCAGTTATAAACATGAAAGAAGAAATTTTAGTAAAAGCAAAATATTTAAAACAGAATAAGCGCAAAAATAAATAAATTTTTTAGTAAAACATAATTTTAAAGAAAACAAAAGCAAATAAATAAAGTTTTTGTGTTATGTTATAACCAAAATATGACTTTAATCAATGATCAATAGATCAATAGGTGATCATGGAAAGATAGGAGGGCTGTTTGATTAACTGGATTTACTGATTTACTGATTTATCAGAATTTTACTGCCCTTTACGTGATTTACTGCTTAAGGTAATGTAAAAATGCAATAATTTTAGTTATAAACATAAAAAGAATAAATTTTAAATGTAAAAACACAATGGTTTAAAGCAATAGAAACAAATAAATAAATTCTTTATAGTAAAAAAACAAAATAAATAAATTTTTTATAGTAAAAACATAATGTTTAAGAAAAAAACAAGAATAAATAAAAGTTTTTTGTGTTTAAGTTTATACAAATATGACTTTAATCAAAAGATCAATAGATCATAGATCAATAGAATCATGGAAGGATAGGAAGGTGTCTGGAAGGCAGGTTTGATTTATGGATTTACTGATTTACTGCTTTCCTGATTTACTACTGAATTTACTGATTTACTGCTTTAAGGTATGTAAAAGATGCAAATTTTTTTACGTTATAAAATAAAAAGAATAAATTTTAGTATAAAAACAAATTTTTTAAAAAATAAAATTTAAAAAGTAATTAAAAAATTTAAATTCAAAGCAAAAATAAATAAAAAGAATAAATTTTAGTAAAAACAAATATTAAGCAATATAAATAAATAAAAGTAATTAAAATTTATTGAAACACAATTAAAACATAAAGAATGAAACTTATAAAACTTATAAAAAATGAAACGTCTTAAGAATGAATAGCTAAAGCAATAATTTAGTTGACGTCTATAATAAGAAAACGAAGATTTGAAATAGAAATGTTGTCTGAGACTCA
This sequence comes from Trachelipus rathkii, assembly GCA_015478945.1. Lineage (NCBI taxonomy): Eukaryota > Metazoa > Arthropoda > Malacostraca > Isopoda > Trachelipodidae > Trachelipus > Trachelipus rathkii. The sequence goes on from JABUQX010107543.1 coordinate 25,562, forward strand.
ACGAAAATTTTACCTAAGTCAGCACGCACGTACCGGCCTCCGCACCGTGCCTGTAACCAACCTCTGTCTTTCCTCCTTTCTCCATCTTCCTCCTTCCTCTTCTTTATTCAGTGGGGACCCTCCTCCGAGGTTCCAAAACAATTTCTTCCTCTTCTCTTCTTCGCTCGTTCTCATTTCCTCCTTCTTCCTCATTCCTTCTTCTCTAATGCACTCCGTGCATTTCTACTTCTTTTATTTCAGATGGAACCCCCTCCGGGGGATCCCAAAGCTCCAGCTCCAGATCCAGCTCCGATTCCAATATCCTTCCTCCTTCATCTTCTCTACGCACTCCGTGCATTTCACTTCTAAGACTTTATCTAGAAGAGAACGCAGCACCCTTCTCGAAGGGGTGCAACTCACGTCCCGGAACCGCCATTCAGGCAGACGGAGGCGGGGCGCAACCAACAGACAAGCGAAAATAGATACCTTTCGCGCAAACTATTTATTATTTATTTATTTTATTTATTTTATTTTAATTTAATTTTTAATTTTAATCTTTTCCAAATCCAAACATGAATGAAAATTCATTTTGATTTTTTAATTTTTATTTTTTTTTTATTTTTCTTTTTTTTTTTTTTTTTTTTTGGGGGGGGGTTCCAGTTTCCAGGTCAGGAAGTCACTTTCCAGTTTCCAGGTTCCTGGAATCCTCCAGAATTCCCAGGATTTCCAGGATTTCCAGACCCTCGGATATAGCAGCTGCACTACTATATATTCCCTATATAATATATATAATATATATATATAATATATTATATATGATATATATATATTTATATATATATAAGTATATATATATATATATACTATATGATATATATATATATTAATATATATATATATATATATAAATATATATATATATATATATATATTATATATATATATATATATATATATATATATATATATTTAATATATATATATATATATATATATATATATATAATAGTATATATATATATATATAATATATATAATATATAGATATAAATATATATATCTATATATATATATATATATATATATATATACTATATAATATATATATATATATTCGCTAATGGATAAAAACTACTAAGGAAGTGCCATTTGAATGATCCTAGAGAAAAATCAGAAATAAGAGATTTTATTTAATTTAAACTAAAATTTGTGAAATTTCATAAAGTTGATTTTTTGTGTACTTTTTATTGTCTAAATAAATGTTGTTTTTTTTTTTATTTTCAAAATTATTTTTATCTTGTGTAGTTAAGTTATTTTTTCATTAGATTATTTATTGAGTTGAATGAAAAGATAAATAAAACATACCATAGGGTAGAATGGTAGATTGCAAAGCAGGTTGGCGTGCAAATGTAAATGGTACGATCCACTCGCTCCAATTCGCGCAATAGTGCGTGCAACAACTTGCTCGCGCTCAGTGCGAATATGTTATATATATATATATAATTATATATATATTATATATATATATTAATATATATATATTATTTATAAATAAAATATATATATATATATATATATATATATATAATATATACTAATATATATAATATAAATATATATATATATATATATATATATATATATATACTATATTATATAATATATAAATATATAATTATATATATATATATAATATATATATATATATATATATATAAGTATATATATATATATATTAACACTATATGATATATATATATATAATCTATATAATATATATATTATATATATATATTTATATTATATATATATAAATATATATATATATATATATATTATATTATATATATAATAATATATATAATATATATATAATATATATTATATTTAATAATATATATTATATTATATAATGTAAATATATAATGGTAAATATAACTATAGATTATAAATTTTGCAGACTCGGCAAAACACAATTATAATTTAGTGGGAAAATTGAGAAAATTCTCAAAATTATCTCTCAAATCAATATTCTAAAATCCACTTTCTCTTTAAATCACTAGGAACAATGTCCATCTCTTCTCTCTCTCTCTCTCTCTCTCTCTCTCTCTCTCTCTCTCTCTTCTCGTCTTTCTCTCTCTTCTGTTCTCTCTCTCTCTCTCCATCCACTCAGTCTCTCTCTCTCTTCTCTCTCTCTCTCTCTCTTCATCTCTCCTCTCGTCTATATATATATATATATATATATATAGTATATATATATATATCATACTATATATATATATAATATATATATTATATATCTATCTATATAATTATAGGGATGTTATTATGTAAGAATAGTATAGTATATGGGATACATATTAGAGGATCAGTAATGAAGTGGTTATCATATAGTGAAGAATTAATATTATTATCTACTAAGAGCAAGGACGTTAATTTAAAATACTTTTTCAATTGATAGTATATTTAAAAAAAAATTTCCTTTTCAAAAGGGATCTGTCCTTCACAGACCACACAACACCAACCACCACACAACACACACACACACACACACACACATCACCCCACACACAGCACACAACAGAACCAACCACACACACACAACACCACACACACAACATGAACCACACACACACACACACACACACACACACACGAAAATTGATTTTTAAAACTTTTCCTTAATTGCCCCCAAAAAGATGAAAATTATATTTTTCCTAAATAAGCCTAAATATTATTATCATCATAATCATAATCATTATAGATTATTATTGATGTTGTGCAGTTTATCACGTTAAAGTCTTCTCCCTAGTTCAACTACTCATACATTCCCTCCAGCTATTATTATGTGATCAGCCTCGTCTTCATACTGTTGTTCACAACTGTTGTATCTTGTTAATTTTTTTAAAAGTTTTTTTTTTTTTATTACGGTTTCTTTCCGTGTTATCTGCGCTATAGATTTCCTAAAACGTCTTCTACCACGTCCACGCAATGAGAGGCCATTTTTTTTTTTTGAAGCCCATTTTTTTCGCGCTTATTCTTGGCATTAGGAGAATTGTCGTTTTTAATTAGTGATCTTATTTGTGGACCGTCGAAAATTTCCTACTTGTAAGTCATAATCAAATAAAGCTTACTTATTTTTATAGCACTAGTTTTAAAACTCTAAAAAAGCTTTTTTTTAAAAAGCTTAAATTTGTTGGGGTTTTGCCTATTGAGCAATAGTTTGGTTTTGCATAAGACGAATATAATTTTATCCTTGGTTACTAAAGGTTGATTAATGACACTTTTTTCTCCGACAGTAAGTGCTGGCCAGAGTTTTGTTTGAAATACTATATTCTGCTTCGCTCTCTGTACCATAGAACAAAGGAAACAGGAATAATTTAAGTAATCTCCTTGTTGTCCCAGCAGATAATATTCATATTTTTAAAGATTTTAAGTCAAGTCACTAATGATCACTAGTGTCCCTATTTTTTGAAAAGATTTAAAACTTTTCTCTATATGTTCATAGTTTTTCTTTTAATTTCATTGAGTACCCAATCCATTATCTCAGGAATCTCATATTGGTATTATGCAACAACACAGGACACAACGCCTTCTTTTCCGGAACTGTCTAGAAAAAAAATGTCAATTCAGTTCATTCGTAAAATTAAATCAATATACTGAACCAGTGGTTCTTCAAACTGTGTGGACGCCGTCACCCAAAGCATTACCCTCAGGGGTGACGGCGATAAACATTTTGGAAGATTTTGTGCTCATAATTATTGTATTTCAGTTTTAAATTTTAAAAATTTTAATCCGATTTTGACACGATGGAGGCAAAGATGTTTTCCATATTGCAACACTTTTTTGCACCGTCAATGGGATGATTTCTCTCGTGCTATGAAAATCCATTTTTTGAAGAAGCTTTCACACCTTGATTGCGGGTTTTTGAGAAATCATTTTAAAAAAACGATCAATATGGATAAATTTTTCATGGATTGAGGATCCATTTAATGTTGCTGCTCCATCTGACTTTACCATTGCGGAAAAAGAGAATCTAATTGAACTGTCTTGCGACAATTCGTTGAAAATAAAATTTAGTGTCATGTAATTAACAGAGTTTTGGATGTCGGTAAAAAATGAATATCCACTTCTGAGCGGTAAAGCTCAAAAAAATTTAATTCCATTTGCGACTCCTTATTTTTGCGAAGCGTTTTTTCGGCTGTCGCTGTAATGACAAAACTAAAATATTCGACTAAAAAATCCAAATGTAGAAATACCGATAATGAGGTTGGCTGTAGTCCTCCAATTCTGATTCCCAGATTTCGAAAATGTTGTGACGGATCAACAGACATCATCCATCCCACTAAATCGACTAATTAAAGATATAATTTTTAATTTATATTTATAATATATTTATATATATATAAGTATATATATATTTATATATATTAATATATATATATATAATATATATATATATTTATTTATATATATAATATATATATATATAAATATATATATATTATATATATAGATATATATATTCAGAGGCAAATCCTTGGAATGCTTTTGGCATAACTGTAATTCATGCAATATTAAGATTGTAATTTAAGTAAGTGATTAATAGTAATATGACCCTATTTTTAATATAATTGTAAAAGGTGTTTTTTCTTTTTTAGATAATCATAACAGGGTGAATTTGGCAAACCTGAGAATTAGTCAAGGGAGCGCAAATCGAAAGAAGGGGTTTGGACCACTGTACTGACTGATCTTCCTGATTTAAAAAAATATCTACAGAAGTTATTCTCTTTTTCTTTCTGTAAAATGAATATGGGTGTTTGTTTAAAAAAAAGTAACCCACGCTTCCCAAACCCTGTTTATCACATCTTGAACTAAATTTACGCTCAATTCTTTTCTCCTTTAAAATTTTAGATTCTTAAAAAACAAAGATAATTCAAACTG
>JABUQX010107544.1:0-5000 GCA_015478945.1 Trachelipus rathkii
AATGAAACATAAAAATCGATTGGTTATTTTTTTCCTTTGTAATAAACATAAGAAAGAAAAAAAAAAAAGAAAACGGAGCAAGTAAAGACTAGACGGCCTTTAAAAATCAATATATTTGGAACTGCTTTGACATTAGAGAGGGAGAATGAAGATGCCATAATAATAATAATAATAATAATAATAATAATATAATAATAAATAATAATAATAATAATAATAAATATAAATAATTAATAAATAATAATAAAATAATAAATAATATATAATAATAAATAAAATAATAATAATAATATAATATAATAATAATATATATAATAAATAATAAATATAATAAATAATAATAATAATATAAAAATAATAATAATAATGAATGAAAATTAATGATAATAATAAATATTATTTATATAGTCGAAAATAATTATAAGAAAAGAAAAGTAATAAAAAACAATAACAATAACGAATAACAAAATAACAATAACAATAACAATAACAATAACAATAACAATAACAATAACAATAACAATAACAATAACAATAACAATAATAATAATAATAATAATAATAATAATAATAATAATAATAATAATAATAATAATAATAATAATAAATAATAATAATAATAAATATCTACATTCTACGTTATTGCCACTAAACCGACCATGGGTAGGGTAAGGAAGACCAGAAGTCTTTGAAAATGTTAACATGTTTTAGAGAAATAAAACGAAAATGAATAAGACGAAAACTGAGATAAAAAGAATGAAAGCAATAAGAAAGAAAGGGGAAATATGAATGAACATCGATTCGTATTTTGATCAGTTTTTATTAAAATAATATTAGAAGAAAGGGGGAGCTGCGTCTGCCAGAACTATAAAGTTTTGCATCATTCATTGTAGCCACACTCACTTCATTCTATTGGCACATATATTACACCACAGACATCATTTTCTCTCATAGCATATCTCAAGATGTTTGTCTTACTAATTTGTTTTATTTATTTTTTCATAATACTTCATTAATTCATTCATTTCCTTGTTTTTCTACTTCAAAACTCCCAGACTTTCCTAAAAACAACCATACTAGACTTCAAGGATAGTTTCTTACATCTTCATACTTTGTTCTCATTTTCTTTCAGATCTAAATTAATTGCTCTATCTTTCTTATCACTATCACATCAATTTGTTCTATTATTTCCGCCGATATACCACTGTTACACAAAATTTCTCGTAGTGTACCTAATTCTTTTTTCATTGTTATTTTCATCACACTATTTTTGTCGGGTCAGATCCTTTATTTTAAATTTTCTCTCAATTCATTTTTACCTCCCAAATTCATTTTCTGCATCTCTTCTCCTAAAACCTTGTTTAATACGTAATATCTTCATTTTTGTAAACCTTTGAACTGGAATTTTTTGTATTTGAATCCAAAAAGGTTTCAAATTAATCTTGGTTTAATTAAGAGATGAAGATACACTCTATAGATGAAAATGAGGACATAAGTTACTTTTAGAGTGAAAAGAAAATAGAGGACTGACGTAACTAATGGTGGATGATAAAGTAGCATTTGGTATGAAAGGAAATGGGGAGGGGGGTGTACGTCTGGACAGTGTTTTAAAAATGTAAAATGCGAGCATATATGTATTACTTTGGGAAAGAAACTTGATAAGAATGGCCAACAAGTAATGCAGAGTTGCTTTGATATTATTTTTTACCTCGAATCATGTGAAGAACAGCTATCCCAACACTGCTTGGGCTAATCTCGAAGAACAAAAAGAGATCAGGAGTCACAAATGGATACAGAGCGAATGTATATTGTTGATTAATTATTACTTATAGGATTATACTGGGGGCATATACCTAAGGGGAACATTTAATCTTCTATAAATTCCACTTCATAGAAAGCCATCGAATGTTGAAAGCGAGGCTGTCGAATCTACTGTAAAATAACCCGACCGTGGCTCAGAGCCCGACGTTTTTGGATTTTTGCTTCCTATTCCAGATACTTAGGAACATGCAACTTTTTCAAGCCGACTCCCATTCTGATCCACAAATGCTTAATAATAATAATACTAATATAATAATAATAATAATAATAATAATAATAATATAATTAATAATAATAAAATATAATTAATAATAATAATAATAATAATAATAATAATAATAATAATAATAATAATAATAATAATAATAATAATAATAATAATAATAATAATAATAATAATAATAATAATAATAATAAATATATGACCTTCCGAGGTTCCGATACCTATTAAAATATAAGTAATGAGACAACAAATTTTGTTTATATGCATTAATTAATTAATCACACACCACACACACCACAACTACACACACACACACACACCACACACACACACACACACACCACATAATTATATATATATATAGATATATATATAATATTATATATATATATATTATATATATTATATATACTATATATATATATATATCTATATATATATATTATATATATATATATATAATATATATCAGAAGCGACTCCTATACTCGTGCCTGCTCGACTTAGCACGAGTTAGCAATTATAGAAACGAATCGATATTTTTCAAATTTTCAAATGTTTTCTAATAAATTCTCTTATTTTTTTGCGAAAATTTGTCCAAATGAATGAAAATATTAACATAATAATATAAAAAGATATGTAAAAATTGAAACAAAAATGGTAAGAATCAATCACGATAAATAACGCTCCACTTTTTCAATCAATTAAAAAAGGTGACTCTTCGTGCTCGAATGAAATACCACCAAATTGGTAATGTGTGAATTTAAGAGTATAAATATCTTGTTTTATATTGTGCCTTTGGCATCTTTAACATTCCTCTTTATGCATAAATTAGGTAAAGACTTACTTTAAGTTTATTTTTATATATATAATATATATATATATATATATAATATATATATATATATATATATATATATTATATATATATATATATATATATATATATATATATACTAATATAGAGGGAGAAGAGAGGAAGAGAGAGAGAGAGAAGAGAGAAGAGAGAGAGAGAGAGAGCCCGAGCAGTGTCCCTCCTATTTTTGGAGGCGAATACCCAAGAATTATTTCTACCTAGTAATATGTAGGCATCCATGGCGCCGGGGTCGAATCTGCCAGTGCCTTAAACACTGTATAATATATATATTATATATATATAATATATATATATATATATATATATATATATATATATATATTATATATTAGTATATTATATATATATTATATATATATCCTAAATATATATATATATATATATAATATATATATATATACAAGAAAATATATAATAAGTGTTGAAAAAAGCTCTCCACTAGACTTCTATGGACCGAGAATGGATGCGTGACATTTTAATTACAGTCCCCCCTCCACCCGTCTGATCGTTAAATAATTCATAAAGAAGACTTGTTGGATACGCCCCTTTCATTACGGTCATGCAATATGGAGTTTAATAAATCCAGACTCGACCTTCTTTCCTTTCAACTCTCTCTCTCTCTCTCTCTCGTCTCTCTCTCATCTCCTCTCTCTCTCTCTCTCTCTCTCTCTCTCTCTCTCTCTCTCTCTTTTGTTCGAAAGGTCAAATTTGTTCATGTATTTTTAGCTTTTTATAAATATTAGTATATGATGAAGAGTCATTTATTGGTTGGGTGACTGAGTCGCAGCAACGCAAATCAAAAGGGGACAGGGTTCGATCCCTCGTCCGGATCCTAGGTAGCAGTTACCTAGATTGGTTCTCCTTCTAAAATAAGGAAATGCCGTGAGGTTGAAACCTTTATTATATTAATATACTATATATATATATATATATATATATATATATATATATATTATATATATATATATATATAAATATACTATATATATATATATATATATATATATATATATTTATATTATTGAAAAACCGTCTTCGAGTGTGGACGCAGTGGAAACCAGAAGGGAGGGAAGCCGTAAACCAGAATGGCCAGAGGAGAGCGATTGGAGTGATTTATTGGAGATATGAAATAGTCTGAAAAATCTACTCAAGAAGTGGTTTAACGATATTTTCAAGAGAGAGAGAGAGAGAGAGAGAGAGAGAGAGAGAGAGAGAGAGAGAGAGAGAGAGAGAGAGAGAGAGAGAGAAGAGAGAGAGAGAGAGAGAGAGAGGAGAGAGAGAGAGAGAGAGAGAGAGAGAGAGAGAGAGAGAGAGAGAGGAAGAGAGAGAGAGGAGAGGAGAGAAGAGAGAGAGAAGAGAGAGAAGAGAGAGAGAGAGAGAGACGAGAGAGAGAGAGAGAGAGAGAGGAGAGAGAGAGAGAGAGAGAGAGAGAGAGAGCAAGAGCGAGAGAGAGAGCAGAGAGAGAGAGTTAGAGAGACGAGAGAGACAGAGAGAGAGAGAGAGAGAGAGAGAGAGAGAGAAGAGAGAGAGAGGAGAGAGAGAGAGAGAGAGAGAGAGAGAGAGAGAGAGAGAGAGTAGAGAGAAGAGAGAGAGGGAGAGAGAGAAGAGAGAGAGAGAGAGAGAGAGAGAGAGAGAGAGAGAGAGAGAGAGAGAGAGAGAGAGAGAGCTTTTCGTTCAAAGTAACTGTAACAACTTAAAAGGAAGAAAATAAATTTACGATTCAGGATTTTAGAAATGTAAAATTATATACATTTAAATCAATTTAATTTGAAACCTAGGTTGGAGGAGCTACAAAAATTTTAATATCATTTCTTTTGGTAATTTTGGAATATTAAATACAAAAATGAAATTAAAAAGAAGAAATGTGAATAAATATTTGAAGGTTAAGCTGCGTTTCTCGAAGCAGTCAAGTTTCATATGAAGAAAAAATTTCACATTTCTCTTCATCTTGTAGCAAGGGGCTGAAATTAAACCTCCTCGTACCATATCAATCTTTTCGTGAATGGTGGGTGATATTTGTGAATACTTATCACCCACTAACACCACCTTGCAAGTATGCAAGAAATGGGGATATGTATAA
>JABUQX010107544.1:12500-20712 GCA_015478945.1 Trachelipus rathkii
ATATCCCATCTAGAAAGTCTTTCAAACCTTGCTACACCGAAGCAATACCAGGGGAAAATTTCGTAGGAAGTATATATATATGTCGAGACTATGCCCATCGGAGTTACATTTTGAGAATAACAAGAACATTTATACCACATAGAAATGAGCCACACTCTCTCCTACATTCCATTGAGCTCATGGTTAAATCAAGGGTAGAGTAAATTTTGGTAAAATGGTTTGCACAAGAGGTATGTTTTAGAGTGTAATCTCGATTGCAACATCTACATGAAGGGTTGGATAGGTATATGGATTGGTTGGTATCAATATAGTATACTAGGACGAAGGCCAATTATAGTGCAGGCGATTTTTATATCATAACATAAATTATTATTTTAACGTATAGAATAAGTTTTATTATAAACTAAATTTATAGACTTTGTTCTTCAAAGTGTTCCCAATACAACCGATCCGAACCATATTAATTTGAGATATAAGTTACTTTTAAATTTGGCACGGATTTAGTTATTATAGGTCAATTCGGTATAGTATAACATAAATAAATATAACCATTTAATTATTTTTTTGTCCAAAATATCTCATTCAAAAACGTTTTAGAAACTAAGCCAAAAATCTAAAATAAGACATGGAAGCGTAATAATTTATAATAATACTCACTATGTTTAAAATAAAAGGCAACTAACATATTTCCTTAAAAAGGATTTTTAATGATCAAGTCTCTCCATAGAGTGTCGCCTTGAAAGAGGTGATTTTGCATGAGCATGATATTGTTATAGATGTTCTTTAAATTCGGCTAGATCTCGACGAGTAAAGAGTCCGGCAGAAACTCTATACCGATTCTAGGACCACATTCTTGTTTGGGCTCATATTACATCCTGCGATACTCTATTTCAAAATTTCTCGTAAGCGACTCCTATGATATGATTCTCAACTCCAGGGACAGGACTACATATATATAAGCCGATGGCAGGAAAATATTAAGATTGTTATCACATATATTTTAGAACTTGTACATAGCATCTTATTTGGGAGACCATAATCTGTTGTCAACCCATCGGACTTACCTTTTAAGTAGTGTATATGCCCTGCATGATGAATGAAGGTGACCATGATTAAAATTCGAAGAAAGTTTATGGAATTTGAATAACAATCAAGGCACAGAAGGAATGCCTTCTTAACGACGGGGTCTCCGGGATGTAATTCAAATTAATAATCAAATTTGTTTGAAAAAAAAAATTGAATTCAAAAAATTAAGAAGAGAGGTTTTCCCTATTAGTGACAAAACTAGTGTTAATCATAAAGTGATAGTGTTTTTTTGTATCTTAAAAAAGAATCTCTTGGTGGTGGTGTGTTTACAATTCTGGAAGGGTAGATGGGATGATTAAAGGTCATTGCTAACGATTGGGATTGTTTTAGAAATAGGTGGGATCCGGTTGTCTAGCGTTGGTCAAGGTACAACCGACTGCGCACAATGGTATCGAAAGAAAGGAAGTTCAAAAGAAAGCTGCGGGATAAAAATAAAAAAGGATTAAAATTTCAAAAAGTCATTAATTAGCATTAATGACCGAACATTATTCGAAATTATGGCCAACATAAAACAAATCTTGAGAGACTCCTAAAAGAAAAACTCGCAACTGCCTAAACTTTGTAAACCCGTTGGACCAAAAATATCATAGTGATTCTATTCCCATAAAATGATCTAAAAATTGTTTTACGGAACTGAAATGTGTCAGGAAGCAAACATCAAACAAAACAGCTTTTTCTTTAAAACAAAACGGCAACAAGACCCAATTCATTATTACCTCCTAACATTATTCAAAAAAAAATATTGACCCATTATCCTGCCTGACATGTCCAACAAAAAATTGCAAGGACACTGCAAAACCGAATCAAATAATGCTGGATCATCTCAATACGAAAATGTTATTACTGGAGAGTTCCTAGTAGATACTGCACCACCTAAGAAAAACCACAAACATAAATGCAAAGCAATTCCTCGAAACTTCGCTAATATGGAAGGGTTCTGTACTATGCTTATCTGACACACTTTCATAGACATCTGAAAGTAACATGCCTATCTTAACACTTTCATGCAGTCTCGCTTTTCAGAGTTTAGATCTCATATCAAAAAAAAATACGAAACTGACTTATGGTATACCTTTAAAAAATGGATAACTAAGATTTGAAAAGCTTGAACTACTGAATCATTAAAGAGCACCTTTTCCATCAAAATCAAAAACTTTTTATTATTGCACGTCAGTGCACCCTTGAACAAAAAGTACCATGAAAGATCTTTCAGCACACTGCGAAGATAAAGGCTTGGCTAAGAAACATCAATAACGAAGACAGCTGTAGGATGATCGAGTATTCATAGAATATTAGGAATATAGCAAATAGAAAAATTACTGAATAAACCAATAAAATCCGCTGAAAATCCAAGGTGTCTAATGCTAGATTAGAATTAATATTAGTTACCACTTAGGACTCATTACCGCAAGCCCCCGTAAATAATACTTTACCGTTCTCAATAAAGTATTGTTTTTTACTCTCCTATGTGACACATAAAAATTTTTTAATTAACAACTGTGTTGTATGTGTATTTATTTATTTATAACCGAAATAATTTTAATTCTATGATATTTTTATTAGCAACCTAAGCAGAAAAATCTGTAGTGAACCAAACCCTCAACACATCATTGATCCAGTGCGAGCAAGGACAAATCATTAAAACTTTGGTAGCCCCTAGTCAAAACCTCGCCAACCACACACACCACACACACACACACACACAAAACAACACACACACACACACACAACACACACACAACACCACACCAACACAATTTTCCAAATAACACAATATATATATATAAATTATATTATAATTATAATATTAATTATTAACATATTATATAAAATTATTATAAATTATATCTTAATATATAATATATTATATATTATATTAAATAATATAATTATAGAGTAAAAATCATTATATAATAAATATAATATTTAAAATATATATATTTATAAATATATATATATATATTTAGAATAATTAATATATTTAAAATAAACTTATCAATATATTATATTAATAAATTTATATATATTATTATTAAATCTATTAAATATATACTTTATGTAAAAGTATTATATAATAAAATGATTATATTATATAGAAATACATTTAAGTTTATATATATATAATATAACTATATAATATAATTATAAAACTGATAGTTATAATATAAAATATATATATTATAATATATATATATATAATATATCACTATATTTATTTAATATACGTATAATATATATAATATAGTATATAGTATATATATATTATGATATATATATAATAATATAATATAAAATAATATATATTATATATATATATAGTATGTAATATTTATATAATATAATATAAATTAATATATTATATATATAATTAATATATATATATATATATTATAAATTAAAAATAATATATAAATATTAATATATAGTAATATATATATTATATATAATATATATAATATATATATATATAATATATATATAAATATTTAATAATATACTAAAATATTATATATAAATAAAATATCTATACTATATATATAATATAATATTAAATAATACTATATATATAATATATATATAAAAAATAAAATAATTAATATAAATATATAATGAAAACATATAATATAATAAATATATAATAAATATTTAATAATAATAATTATATATAAATAATATATATATATATAATATATATAAGTAATATAAGTACATATAAATTATAATATATAATATAATATAATGAAGGATAGATAGATATAATAATATATATATATATAAATATATAGGACAAAGTATACCTATGGAACGGGAGCTCGGATCTAAAAAAAAATTTACAGGTAACCTCTATGATACATAAAAGATGTTCTAGGGCCGAAATTAATTTTTTTTTTTTTTTTTTTTTTTTTTTTTTAAACCTGTTCTAGGGGCGAAATATATATATATTATTGTAAAGGTATTACACGGCAATTAGGGGCTCGAGCCGACGACACAGGGGGGGACGTTCCATACCCCGGAGGGGAGGGGCGGAAGAACCCCCACGACACCCAAATACCAAGCGGGGGGTCCGGAGAACCTCCCCGATGGGGGAAATAGTCCTACCCGTAGTTCCCCGGAAGGCCTGGAGACCCCGACTCCTGCCACTACGTGTATGCCTCCCTTTTAATTAAAAAACAAAACAAAACTATACAAGAAAGTCTATTATTTTAAGATAACGTATAAAAGGTCTAAATAGCTTTCTATGAAGATATATACATAAACAAAATTTTTTTTTACATTTCTTTCTAAAATTACGACGATCCAAAAATATCCTTTCGCTGTACGATGTCATTTGAAGCCATGATTATTTTTTTTTTTTCATTCGACCCTAAAACTCTATTAGTATCATAGAGGCTACCTGCAAAAAATTTTTTTGAATCCGACCTCCCGTTCTGTGGGCGTTAAGTAACTTTACCTATATACTATATATATAATATAATAAGATATAGAATAAGTATTATATATCTATATATATATAAAATATAGATATATATATATATATGAATATAATAATCTAATATATAATATAATATTATAGTATATCATAGTATATCAGGGATGCACGAAAAAAATCAATAAAATAAAATCAATTGATTTTAATCATTTGATTTTTTAATATAATCATGAATTTGATTATTGATTTTTGATTTTTTGTTTTATAATTTTTATTATTTTAATTATTTTGTATATTAAGTAGTTTAACTTCAATAGAAATAAAATTAAAACTAAAACTATATATATAAGGAAGTTTTTAATATATTTTCCCAATGTTCAAAACTTGTTATAGTATGCAATTATCAAACATCTTTAGTGCCTGTTTGTATTGTTCCTGTAAGATTTGAACCCAGAGCTAGGGCCTAGGATAAAATGAAAAATTAAATTGCCAGATAGATGGTATGTATTGTTTTTGTTTAATGTCGTATAATAGATATATTAGGCAGTATTTTTAAAGAGGGATTTAGACCCTTATTAAAAAAGACAGATATGCGAAGAGGCGCAACGTAACACGGGAGTAGAATTTTTGGTTTGAGATAAGAAAGCTCCAAGTCTATATAGGGCCCTCAATGCGGCCCTAAATACTTCTATTATTTATTATTATATGGTCCACTGGGCATTCTAGAGGGGCCAACGCAGCTTCTTAATTATTAATTTTTATTGGTTGACTGGACAGTCTAAAAAGACCATCAGCTTCTCCACGTATTTCTTATTTATAGAGTTGACTGGACATTCTATTTCTAGGGGTCAGTGCGGGCTGCTAAATATTATTATTTAAGTTATAAATTATATTGTTGACTGAATGTCTAAATAGCCCATGCGGCTGTCTAAGATTTCCTATTTATTATGATATTAATTATAGTTGATGGAACAATCTAGGAGTGGCCAATGCCTCTTAATTATTAATTTTTATTGGCGGTTGACTGTCTAAAAAGGACCATGCGCTTCTTAAATATTATTTTATGTATTATGAGTTGAAACTGGACATCTAGAGACTCAAGCGTTTCTTAATTATTTATTTTTAATTATTAATTATATAATAAATATTATGGAATGCTGTGACAGTCAGATAGCTAATCTGCTCTAAAGTAATATTCTTTTATTTGTTGGGTTGCTTGGGAACATTCTAGAAGGCCAAATGTGGCTTCCTTAATTAGAAATTTTTATTGGACATCACAGTCTACAAAGAACCATACGGCTTCTTCGATTATCTTATTATTATGTGTAGACAGGAATCTTGAAGGTTAATGCAGCTTCTAAATTTCATCAGATTAATATTTATATAGTCAATATCATGTTATTTTATTATTATATGATTTGACGATTGGTAGATGATAATGAGTTTGTGGATATCTATTTACTGGTTACTGAAGGACAAGTGGAAAAAGGACCAGCGCTCACTCAAGTATTATTCTTATTATACTGTAGTTGACTGGGACATGCATTTCTAGAGGGTCAGCGCGGCTTCTTAAATATATTTTAATTAATTAATTTTATGGGACTGACAGTCTAGATAGGCGCACTGCGTTCCTTAAAGTATTATTCTTTTATTATTTGATATTTATTATGAGTGACTGGGTACAATCGAGTGGCCAATCGCTTCATAATATAATTTATTGGTTGACTGACAGTCTAAAAGAACCATGCGGAATTTAAATATCATTTTTTATTTATTATGATTTGACTGGGCACATCTAGAGACGTCAAGCGGTTCTAATTATATTACTTATTAATATAACTATAATATTATTGCGACCTGGGACAGTCCTAGATACGGCTTATTGCTCTAAAGTATATCTTATTTAATTATTGTTACGGTGACTGGGACATGTTCTAAAGGCCAATGTTGCTCAAATATAATTTATTGGTCATAGCTGGGACAGTCTAAAAAAGGAACCATACCGCTCTTGTAGTATCTTAATGTATTATGTTAGACTGGACATTCTATGAGAGCGTTAATGCAGCTCTAATATTATTCAGAATAATAATCAGGAAGCTGCATTGACCTCTAGAATGTCCCAGTCACCCATAATAAATAAAATAATACAAGAAGCCGCATGTATTTAGACTTCCAGTCAACCAATAAAAGACCAAAAGAAGCAGCATTGGCCCTCTAGAATATCCCAGTCTAAACACACAAAAATAATAAATACAGAATTAATCTTTAAGAATCCGTATGCCTATCAAGACTGCTGCAACAATAATCTAATAACAAAAAATAATCTAAGCACATGGCCTTTAGAATGTCCCAACAACACATGATAAAGAAGAGTTATAGTTAAAAGCAGAATATTCCGAAGGTTTCTGGGACCAATAAAATAAAATAAAATAATGAGAACCGCATTGGCCCCTCTAGAAAGTGGTAACCCATAAAAATAAAAGAATTAAAATAAATTTTAAATAATAATTAAGTGAATTAATGAAAAGCATTTAATGATTAAGAAGCCATGGCCTACCTACACTGCCTAGTTCAACCAACAAAATTAATAATTAAAAAGAATAGTTAAAAAAGTCGCATGGCCTTCTATGAAGTCCAGTCCAATCCAGTAATAAAAATAAATAAAAAATACTTAAGAATAAATCTCTTTTAGACTGTCCCAGTCACCATAAAAAAATTATAATTAAAGAAGCCAGCGATTCCTATCTAGACTGTCCCATCAACCAATAATAATAAATAAGACAAAAATGTAAAGCATGGCACTAGAAACGTCCAGTCAACCAATAAATATATACATAATTAAAATATAAAATTAGCCACATTGTCCTCTAGAATGGCCCAGTCAACTCATTATAAATATATAATACTTAAGAAGCCGCATTGTTCCTTTTTAGACTCAAGTCGACCAATAAGAAAAAAGATCGCTAGCCCCTCTAGAATCCCAGATTAACTCACCATATAAATAAGAATTAAGAATAATTCTAATTAATAATGAATGAATATGAATATATTTAAATTAGAAGCAACAGAAGCTACCAGACGTCCTAGTCACACCAAGCAATAATTAATAAATAAGAATAAGTCAGAAGTCGCATTCGCCCCTCTAGAATGTCCCAGTCAATAACATAATAATTAATAAATAAGAAATATAATTCAGAAACCGCATGGCCTATTGAGACTGCCCCCGTATGTAATTGCTTACTAACAGTCAATTAAGAATAATATATTCTAATTAATTAATGTTTCTATGAGCTGGGACAGTCTATATAGGCCCATGTGGCTTTTGAAATTATTAATCATTTATTATTTTTTTGGTTGAGACATCAAAGCTTATGTCTAAGTTATAATACCATTCATTTATTTACATTAATTATTATAAAAATTTTTTTAATTTTAATTTTATGGTTGTGACTGTGACATTCTAGAGGGCCAATGCGGCTTACGCAATATTTTTTTATTTTAAAGTACCATGGGACTTCTTAAATCGGTTTAATTAATAAATATTATGTATTTTATGAGTTTATCTGGAAATTCCAAGGTGGACAATGTGCCGTTCTAATTAATATTTTAATCATTTAATTTATTGGTTTCTGATGGTGTGTCGCTTGCCAAATTATATCGATCTTAAAGTAATTATCCTATTTAGTATTTATTATT
>JABUQX010107545.1:5000-15000 GCA_015478945.1 Trachelipus rathkii
TTTTCTTTTTATATTTTAAAGGTTTGAAGCCAAGTAGTGGAAGATTCTGGTTCTGGTGCATGGGATCCTGTATTGTATGGACGGTGGATCATTAATGAAATAGATGATAGATGGTATGGTGGCAAGCGTATGGTGATCTTTCTTGTGGATTTGGGATCTTTCTATGGTAAGGGTCCTTATTTTGTTTTATTATTGGTTTAATGATTAATGGAATTTATGATTAATATTATTAAGGTTATATGGTTATTATTAATATTCTCATTTTTTATTTCAGTATTTCTATTCTTTTATGAGTATTAAGGTAATAGAATGTTGTTTTTGTTTTGAATTTGCAGTTTGGTAGTGTATACCGTCGTTCGTTTCTTTTGGTGAAGGTCTGATGCTGTCTGTGGGACCGTAGAAGTAGTACGCAAAAAACTGTCAACACCAATTGGCCAGGTGGACTTTATTTGGTTATTTGTATTTTAATTTTCTTTGCTTCTTTTGAATACATCTTTTTAGTAATTGATTTTTGTAGTAAGAATATTTAATAATTTAATTTTGATTTATATTCACTTAATGATGTAATGATTAATGTATAATGGCAATATATTTTTGTTAATTCACTTACTGATTATTTAATTTATCTTTTAATTGCTTATACGCTTATTTAATTTTTTTTCTATGTATGTCATGATAGAATTTGTTTATTTTTTTTGTCTCAATTCGCAGTTTTTTGGGACTTCGTTTGTGGATCCAGACTTTGCATTTCCCGGAGGCTGCTCTTGTTTGGAACTATTATTTCCGTGGCTGTACTAAAATCTTGACAGCTAGGTTCGAACGAGGTTGATACTTTGTACAATTCGCAATTAAACGGTGTGGTACACCTAAAACGTAATTATATTGAAAGAAACGGTGTAGGTACACCTTTAAAGAAAATAATCACAAAAATTAAAATAATTGAAAACGAATTATATAACATATTTTGAAAATTATAAAATTGGAAAAATAAAAGAAAGTATAGAGAAAACTGATTATTTTTGAAAACTAAACTAAAAGTACTGAACTAAAATAAAAGGTAGAATTTTGAAAATAGGAGTTTGAAAACTAGAAAAACATTTGGAAATTGCAAATAAAACTTAACTTAAAGGTACCATTTTAAGGGTACCATAATTTAGAAAACTAAATTGAAAAATAAAGAGTGTAGGTACCATAACCGGTACTATAATACGTGTCCGTGAAAAAACTATAAATAAAAGTGGTACCAAAATACAATATAGGTGCCTTAAGTGGTAAACATTAAACCTACAAACAATTAAAGGCACCATAATTGGTGAACTAAGTTTATTTCACAATTGACAATATCGTATATTTAATATTTTTTTCATTTATTATTTTTTATTTATATATTTCTATGTCCGTAATATATATATATGTTGTATGTTTAAGGTTATCTTGGTTAATACTGTAGTGTGTAGTATATAGTATATTGTAGTAGTTGGTAGTGGTAAACTATAGTAAGTGGTATTTGGAATACCTTGTAGAATAATATTTTTGTATTCTTGTATTATCGTGTTTTGTGGAACTTCATACTTTAATAAAGTAGTATAATTTAATGCTGATATAATAAGTGTGGATGTGTCTATATACTTTTGGTGTAATAAAATTAAGGTGTATGGTTTTTTTTTTTCCCTCGTTCCTTTCATTTGTCCTGGAAGACAGCCTTCCGCCTTCCTTCATTCAAATATTTAAGCGTAAATCCGCTACCCATATTTGTGGCGCCCAACGTGGGGCTGTCTCGAAGGATAGGTGAGGGGACGTAGTATAAAGTAGTAAAGTAGTAGTAAGTAGTAGTGTAAACATGGCTACGAATGAGGAGTTGCGGGCGGAGTTGGAAAGGTTAAGAAGGCTTTGAGAAAGAAAGAGAAAGATTCTGAAGAATGAATTGAGAAGGTGGAGAGAATGATCAGAGGGAATGAGGACATGGAAGAACGAATGGAAGAGAGGAATGGAGGAGACAATGGCTGCGAAATAGAGGAAATGATGAATAAAAGGTTTTTCTGATGGGATTTGTGGGATTGAACGAATGGAACGCGAAAAAGGTGACCCTCTCCACTCCAAAGGAGTAGATGTATAACAAAGGACGAAAAGTGACTGATCCAAGACGATTGAGTTAAGTTAGTGACGTGAGAAATGAAGGGGATGAAGGAAGATGAATAAGGTGGTGAAATGGGAAAAATGAGAAGAATGGGAAGATTGAGAAAAATGAGAAGAATGGGAAGAGAAAAATGAGAAGAATGGGAAGATTGAGAAAAAGGATAAAAAGAAGAAGAAGACTTCTAAGAACAGGAGACATGAAAGAAGAATGAAAAGTAAGAGTATAGACTCATTATATAGTAGTTCGGAAGGAGAGATGAATGTGTTTGAGGTTGAGGGATACGGGACGGATCTGGTTCTGAGTCTGAGCGTAGAGTGAAAAGGAGTGTGTTGAT
Organism: Trachelipus rathkii; assembly: GCA_015478945.1. Lineage (NCBI taxonomy): Eukaryota > Metazoa > Arthropoda > Malacostraca > Isopoda > Trachelipodidae > Trachelipus > Trachelipus rathkii. Next base: position 7,472 of record JABUQX010107545.1, read on the forward strand.
ACGGGACATCCCAAAAATTAATAAATTTAATGTGTATGGTACGAAAGAGGTTGAGGAGTTCTTTAGGGAATATGAGGGTTATTGTAGGGAGAAGTTTGACGAGAATAAGGTCTTTTGGGTGAAAGAGTTGGGCGAATTTTTAGAGGGGCGAATGCTGGAATTTTATAAGGCTGTCAGTGTGGGTGAGCCAAAGTATGAAGTGGTCAAACAGAGAATCATGGACCAGGTTGTGAGAGTGAAAGGGGGAGTGAAGTATAGAAAGGTGAATGATTTTGATAAGGCTAGGCGTGGAAAGAGTGAAAGGATTGATATGTATGCGCACCGATTGGAAACCTTGGCGAGAAAGAAGTTTGGGGATGATGATGTGGACGGGAATAAGAGATTGTTGAAGAAGTTTTTGGATACAGTTCCGACCTCGGTGGCAGAATATGTGAATTTGCGAAGGAAAGAGAAAATGAGATGGGCGGGAGAGCGATTGACTTGGGAAGATGTTCTGGAAATTGTAGAAGATAGGGAGTTTGAAGGAGAGCGAGAGGAGAATGAACGACGAGAAGTGTATAGTGGTAGGGGAATGAATGCAAGTGAGAGGGTGTCACAACCACCCCAGTATAAATCGTATAGGGACGCACTGAAAGCTAACCCCTATGAAGTAATGGTGAAGTTTTTGGAAGATTTTTATGGTGGTTTTGGAGATGAGGAAAGACAGGTGAATGCAGGAGGTGTGGGTAATTTTGCTGGTCGACAAGCTGGTGGAAATATGAATGTGAGAGGGAACAATGGGTATAACCAAGGACAAGGGTACAATCAGGGTCAAGGAATTAGAGGTCGTGGAAACCAAGAAAATGTGAGTGCGAATAGGGATGTGAAGTGTTTTCGTTGTGGGAAGATGGGCCATATGATATCAGAATGTAGATGGGCAACTGGTGCTTGTTTTAGCTGTGGGCAAGTGGGTCATTTGGCCATGAATTGTACGGACCCGCAAAGGGCTGGGTGTAGGAGATGTGGAGGTGTGGATCATTGGGTGCGTGATTGTCAACAGGGAGTAAGAGCAAGGCAACCGGTATGTGGGAATTGTGGTGTCGAGGGGCATTTTTCTAGGATGTGCGGGTCCCCTAGAAACACTTGTACTAAATGTGGGAAAATAGGGCATGTGGCTGGTATGTGTTGGAGTGTGAGGCAACCAGTCGGGGTAGGTCAGGTTAATCCTGGTGTGCTAGGTCTTGGTACTGGTGTTAGTGGTCCGGTTCAACCGGTTAGTGGTCAGGCTGTTGGTATGAATAGGAATGTAAATGTGAGTGAGGCAGGGGTGAACACGGTCAATAATCAGGTAAGGGTAAACACTCCGGGAAACGGGTTGCCTTGAGGGTTGCAGCTGGTGAACCCTCAGGTGAGATTAGGTTGTCACAGATAGGGGATGTAAGTGTCGATGTGTTTTCAGTTGGTCCTGTGAATGAATGTATGAGTATTAAGGTTTATTGTGGAGGTATTGAGGTTCGTGCTTTGATTGATACTGGGTGTATGGTTAGTGTTGTGTATAAAGGAGCATATGATAGGATGAATATAAGGGAAGATCAGAAAGAAGTCGGTAGGGGTCATATTAAAGGAATTAGTAATGTGTTGGTACCGGTGGAAGTAAAATTTAGAGAGAGCGTTAGGATAGGAGGAATAGGCATGGAGGAGAGTGAGTTTTATGTGATTGATAGTAGGAACGAAAAGTATGATGTGTTATTGGGGTATAAGTTTTTGAGTACAAATGGGATAGTTATTCATCCTGATCGAAGGATGATAGAGAAGAAGGTGAATAAGGATGGAAAATGTCAGATGTATGTGAATGATTTAGGGAAGGTAGATGTGAAATTGGTTAAAGGCGTGGAAGTGTTTGCTTTAGAGGATAGGTCCTTGAAGACGGATGAAGTAGTAAGTGTGAAAGTAGGTTGGAATACGAATGTGGGTGTGGATGAAAACCAGAATAGCATGTTTCTGGTGGATGGTTATGATGCGAGGTATAGGGTGAAAAGGGTTGCACATGTATTTGATGGTATAATAGATTTGAATAATCCTAGGGTATGTATGCAGAAGGTGCCTGATGTGAAAAAGAAGAGAGTGAGAGGTATAAGGGTTGGTGATGTAGTTGGTAGTTTGTTTTCTGTTTTTGTATTAGAGAATTCGAGAGAGAATGAATGTTGTGTATTTGCTGGTGATATGGAGAAGAAAAAGGATTGGGTGTATGATGAAATGGTAGATAAAGTAAAATTACCGGAAGGTTTGAATGAGGTAAGGAGACAAAAGGTTTTACGAATGTTATGGGAAAGGAGGAAAGCGCTGAGTCAGGGCGATGATGATTTTGGGGATGCGAAATTGCCTGCGTTTCGCATAGTGTTAGCGGATGACACCCCCATATATCAAGCGACCTCGTCACTTTCCTCCCCCAGTTGCAAATGAGATTGAAGAGCAGTGTGAAGAGTTAGAGCGAATCAGTGTTTTAGAAGAAAGTGAGAGTCCGTGGAATAGTCCGATTGTGCCTGTGCGAAAACCTGATGGACGATTGAGGTTGTGTATTGATTATCGTAAGGTGAATGAAAAGACTGTGAAAGATAGGTTCCCTATGTGTGTAGTTTCAGAGTGTGTGTATAGTATGTATGGAATGAAAGTGTTTACGAAAATGGATCTGGTGCGTGGGTACTATCAGATGCCAGTGGAAGAGGATAGTAGGTGTGTGACTGCCTTTTCGACTGCAAAGCGGCATTATCAGTTTAGAAATTTGAGCTTTGGGTTAGCGAATGCTCCAGCAGCATTCCAGAGGGCGATGAATGTGGTTATGAATGATTTTCCCAGTAAGAATGTGATGGTGTTTATAGACGATATATTAGTGATGAATGAATCTTTCCCTGAGCATTTAAAGTTAGTGAATGATGTGTTGAAAAAGTTAGAGGAGATAGGTATAAAAGTGAAAGTTGAGAAGTGTGAGTGGTTTGCGGATGAGGTTGAATTCTTGGGACACAAGGTGTGTGCGACTGGTTTAAAGAAAGCGGAAAAGTTTATTGAGAAAGTTCGGCAGTTTCCAAAGCCGAGGAATGTTAGAGAGTTGAGAGGATTTTTAGGTTTGGTAGAATTTGGAAGGAAGTTTATGAAAGATTGTTCGGGAGTGATGAAACCTTTGACTGAATGGACTGGGAAAAAGAAGAGTACAATTGTGAAGTGGAATGATAGAATGAATGAAGCGTTTGAAAAGTTGAAAGCGGAAGTCGCGAAGGATGTAGAGCTGGCCTATCCGGATTTTATAGTGAGTATGCTAAACCCCTGGAAGTGTATACGGATGCAAGTGGGTATTGTATGGGGGGTTGTTTGATGCAAGAGCAGGTGATTGATGGGATTGAAAGAAAACGAGTGATTGCATATGTTTCGAAAGCATTTAGTATGACGGAGCGAAAGTATTCCACGATTGAAAGAGAGTTGGCTGCTTTGAGGTTTTGTTTGAAGTCGTTACGTCCGTTTTTGTATGGGATTAAGTTTGTTGTGCGAACGGATCACCAACCCTTGGTGTATTTGCAGAGAATGAGGATAGTCGATAGTCGGCTTGCAAGAACTTTGGAAGATTTGAGTGATTTTGATTATGTGGTTGAGTATGTGCCGGGTGAAAGGAATGAAATTGCTGATTTGATGTCAAGAATGCCTGGGAGTGAGAGTATGAATGAAAAGGTAGTGATAGACCCGGAGTATTTACCTAAGGGATTGATGAAGGGAAAAGAAAGTCAGGGTGGGGGTGATTCTATGTTCGAAAGTGTGTTGTATGGGTTACAGGATTTAGCTAGGGATAGGTTGGTTTCGAGAGTGCCTGAGAGTATAGAAGAATTGCGGAGGGAAGTTATGACTGAGGTGTGTAAGAAACCTGAGCAGATAGGGATTAGGAAGGTGAAATATTTTATGAAGGAGTTAAAGGCTATGTGTAATGTAGGTGTGCTTCCGGTGCAAGAGGTATTGATTGTTGTGAGTAAGTTGTTTAAGATAGTTGTATGTGTGCATTATGGTGGAGAGAGACCGGTTTTGTATAGGAGTGAGGGTGTAAGTGGTGCAAAAGTGGGTGAGCTTCATTTACAGTGTTTGAGTGGGGTACACTATAATTGGGTAATCGAGAAAAAGAGTTATGATAGGAAGTATGTTTTGGAATCAGAGTTGGAGGAGTGTTTGTTTGAGGGTGATGAGGATGTGAAAATGATTTGTCCAGGGGAAATCGAAGAGGTCGTTTATTGCGAGCATGGGATAAGTGGAAGAATGGAGGTGAAAGTGCAGGTGAATGGGAGAGTATTTTGTGGACTGATTGATACTGGGGCTCAGATTTCTTTAGTGAATGCATCTGTGGTACGAGAGATTGAGCAAGTAACGTGGCAGATAGAGAGGAGGAGTACAAATGTGAAGATCAAAGGGATTGGGTCAGGTGATTTTGTCGCTTTTGAAGAGGTTTTGTTAAAGGTAGAAATAGGAACGCTAGGGGAAGTGGAACATAGGTTTGTTGTGCTGGACGAGGAGCGAATGCCGTATTGTTTTTTGTTTGGGATTGACTTTTTGAGGGTGAATAGGTTGTCCGTAGATGTAGGGAATGAAAGGTTGCTGAAGGGAAGTCGTGAGATTGTTAGAATGCAGAAGGAGAATGTGTGTGTTGTTGATTTTGTTGGCATGGTGAGAGTTGGTGTGGGGGATGAAGAACTGTTAAGCATGAAAGATATCGAGGTAATGCAAGAGGAATGTCCTATGGTCTGTGAGCTGAGAAAATGTATTTTGTTGGGTAAGGAAGTGTGTAGGTGGGACCAGTTGATAGAAGATTTTAGGGTATTTGCGAAAAGGTTTGTTGTGTGTACTAATGTGGTGTATTATATTCGGAAAGTAAGAGAGGAGGATTTGTATGTACCGGTGTTTTCTGTAGTTGGAACGGTAGGGATGGCGTTAGTGATCCACCGAAGGTTCGGGCACATGGGAAGTTTAAATTGTGGGAATGTATGAAAGAGAGAGTGTTTAATCCCTGGTTAAGGAAGATAGTGAATGATGTTGCTACTACTTGTGAGGAATGTCAGAAGGGAAAGTATCAGAGAATGTATGTGAGACCCCCTGTGTTACGAATGGATGTGAATGAACCTTTTGAGTTAGTAGTGATTGATTGTGTTTCGTTGCCAGTGACTGCGAGTGGGTATGTAGGAATGGTGGTGATGGTGGATCACAAAAGTAAATTTGCGTATGCTGTGCCGGTGAAGAATAAGACTAGTGCGAATGTGGCTAGGGTGGTAAGGGAAGTTTTGTTGCCGATGTGTGTATGTAAACCGAAGCGAATGTTGAGTGATAATGGACCGGAGTTTGTAGGGCAGGCGTTTGAGCAAATGTTGAGTGATTGGGGCATTGAACATGTGAGAACGACGCCGTATATGCCGAGTTCGAATGGGTTAGCGGAAAGAACGATTCGGACGTTGAGTGAGATGTTACGAATGATGAGTGAAAGAGAGAATGATTGGGATTATTGGTTAGGAAGAGTGTTGTGGGCTTATAATATGACTGTGCATAGAGCAACTGGTATGTCTCCTTGTATGTATGTGTTGAACTTTGAGAAGTTTGTAAAACCCAGGCTTGGCTTACCTGATGGTGATAGGGACGTTTGGAGAAAGGGTAGTTTAAAGTTTGCCAGTTTTAAGGTAGAGGATAAGGTTTTGAAGGAAGTGATTGAGAAAGGTCGGTTGAACGTGAGTAAGATGAGAGAAAAGTTTGAAGGGCCGTATGTTGTAAAAAGGGTTATGTCTAATGGGGTTCAACATCATACAAGGCCTTGGGGTACAATATGAGAATAAAAATCCACTTCTTCGATTCTCCCTCACTTGGACTTTTTTCCTGAAAATCATGGGGCAGTCAGTGACGAATATGGCGAGAGGTTTCCCTAGGACATTCTGAGCTTTACAACCCGGTACCAAGGAAAAGTGAACACTTCTATGTTGACTGATTACTGTTGATCACGAAAAAGGGACTTACCAGAAGCTAAATACCTTCGAAAGTCAGAAGCCTTTACATTTTAAAGGTGTTTTAATAAAAAAAATTTGCTCGATTTGTAAATTTATTTAACATTTATTTAAAACTTTAAATAATCTATCCCAGAAAAACTACTTGTGACAGGAAAAAACTAAAAACATATTTGAAATCAGCGGAAAAAACGAAATAGAATTCAACTATTTCAGTTTGTGGGACAATTTTTTTTTTAATTTTGTTTACTAGTGTAATCTGTCACCTTAAATCAAAGTAGGTATAACAACAAGGAACTCTCATAATGTATATGTTATATATGAAACTTTTAAGTTCTCTTAGGGGCATATTCAAATTTCAATTCTTTAATAAAGTAGAAAAAGCAATTTTCAACCGCCTCAAAAATTGAAACTGATCAAAGTATTAGAAAAAGCAATTGCAATTATTTTCCATATCTTTTTTTGAATGAAATTCGTTTGTTAGAATTAAAATATCTTTCTTCCGACACTCCCTAGAAAGTTCATTGAATCAATTGGAATGGTTATATGAAAAAGTCTATAATGAAGATAAGTTTTTTATAAAATTAATTTTCCTTTTCATTTGAGAATTGAAAATGGTTGATCGAAATCTTTCTTTAGGAGCCTGTCTGATTCATCACGATAGGAAGAAAAATATTTAAAAAAATATTTTAATTTTGCTTTCAGAAATATCCCCTCAACTTTTCAATGCCCAGCCTTTACTACACCACTTACAGTTTTATTACAAGTATCCAGTTTTAGCAAAAGTATTAAAAAAAAATATTTTCGAAAAACATTTAGTTTATTTATGAAAACCAAAAGTATCGTTTTCCAGGTGCTAGGCATTTTAGCGTTTTAATGGTTTCTATAACATGAAAAAGCATTAAACACTACTAATTTAAATAGTGTTTTAGTGTTTTATATCATCATCTTTACAAAGATTCGTAGAAACACAGTTGGAATATCATCTGTTAATGTAAATAACTACTTTATTAAAATGGTTGTAAATTAATTAATGTGGTATTATATTCTTGGTAATACAAAACTAAAAAGAGTGGTTTAATTCTTTTCACTAAAATTTTAATAAATAGTGATATTTCATACCAGCTTGTAAATAACGGTATCTGATACATAATTGCCAATAAGGAGTTTAAGTATTAGCGACTTAGTATAGTTTTACATGAAGGTGTAATGTTACTCGCCATAGCTCCCGGTAGCTCAGTGGAAGAGCACTCGCTCAACAAAGTAATAGACCCAGGTTAGAAACTGGTTGGGTGGGAGAATTTGTCCTACTCAGACTAAAATAATAAAAAAATAATTGAACAGGGCTCTGCCCATGAATTGTGGTGTCAATTTAAAAAAAAAAAAAAAAAAAAAAAAAAAAAAAAAAGGATTAAAGTGTACTGAAGAGCAATTTTTGGTAAGGCAAATTGAAAATTTCCTAAGGGAAATTGAACAGGTACAAAATAATAATCTCTTTTTCAAACGAATTTATAAATTAAAGGTGTAGGTTAA
>JABUQX010107546.1:0-37500 GCA_015478945.1 Trachelipus rathkii
AATACCGGAAAAACTAAGAAAAACAATAAAGAGCACTTATACGAATAGGTTATGCAAAGTGAAGACCCAGATGGACGATGGAGATTGGTTTGAGGTTGATACGGGGGTGAAACAGGGTAGTGTTCTCTCCGATTTTGTTTATCCTGTTCATGGATTATTGTAAAGGGTCCAGAGACGAGTGGAGGGAACTGTCTTTGGATACGCAGATGACCTTGCGTTGGTGGCTGAATCAAGAGAGGCTCTGCAGAGATTTATTGCAGTGTGGGATGAGGAGATGAGGGAGAGAGAATGAGGAAAATGGAGGAGAAGACTGATGATGATGATAAGTAAAGAGGAGAGAAATGAATATTAGATGAGAATTCAAGAATTGAAGCAGGTGATTCAGTTTAAAATAACCTTGAGTTTTGTTTCGGGGCGGGAAATGTTATTAACATAGAAATGTGAATAGTAGAATAGAAAAGTTTAACAATACATTAAGATTGCGTTATATCCGCTAATACGAGACAGAAATGTCCCCGAAAAGGAAAGTATCATATAACGTGTCTATGTCTCGACCTATATTAACTTAGCGGTTGCGAAGCGGTGGTCCTTTAACACAAAAACTGAAGAGAGATGACAAGCGTGTTGAAAATGAGGTGTGAGATCCAAAAGGGAGTTATCCGAGGAGGGATAGAATGAGAAATGCATGATATAAAGAGGAGCGGGTGGAGAATACTGTTTTATGGAAAAGGGACAGCTACGATGTACGGACGATATGATGAGGATGATGAGGATAGATACCCAAGTACTACAGATGGAGGGCCAGATGGAAGACGCATGTTAGTCAACAAGAACCCAGATGGAGTGGTAACCGTAGAGGACGGCCATGAGAGAATGAGGACGTGGAATGAGAGCTGAAGATAGGAATTATGAGGACGAACCGGATGAGGTTTCGTCCAGAACATCTGGACAAGCGTTCACGCTTACAGGAGTCTGGTTAAGGAGAGAAGAAGAAGAATAATATATATATATATATATAATATAAGATATACTATAATTATAAATATAATATATAATATATATGATATATATAGTATATATAATATATATATATACTATATAATATATATAATATATATATATATATAATTATATATAAGTATATATATATATAGTACTATATATTTATATTAATATATATAAATATATATATATATTAAATAATATATATTATATATATAGATATATATATATATACTATATATTATATATATATAATTATATATATATAATATGAATTCATTATTCATTTATTAATTAAAAAAATTAACTACGATGTGGTTAAAAAGCGTTTTATATCGTGTAGCTCAGGATGGCAGCAATCGTTTTCATAGATACTATATATAATTATATATATATATATATAATATATATATATATATATCATTATATATATATATAATATATATAATTATATATATATATAATATATATATATATGATATAGATATATATATATGATATATATAATTATATATATATATATATACTATTCTCTATATATATATTAAATATACATATATATTTAAAGTTATTATAAATTATAAACGGTGTGCGGATAGCTTCCTGTTACTATTGCGGTCCATCGTGGTAGCGTTACGAGGGCGTCCTAGATAGTGGGGGAGGGGATCGTTCTACTCGGAAGTACCAAAGGTTTGTCAGTATACAAAATGGTTTGGCCTGGTGATCAACGCGCGTTCATTATTGAAGCGTTTCTTACTCACGGAAATTCCGTAATCAACGCGAATGTGCGTGTCGAAGAAACTTTGATTTAGCCACTTTGGATCCTGTTTCCTCGAAACCTACAATTTTGAATTGGGTTCAAAATTTTAGAACTACGAGTTCTGCAACTCGTTGCCAAGGGAGGATGGGTGGTTGACCACGCAGTGCCCGTATCCCTGAAAATGCTGCGAGAGTGAGACGTTCTGTCATCCAATCACCACGGAGGTCGGTCCGGAAACATGCTGCCGAACTGAACATGTCATGTCGCTCAGAACACCGTATTTTGTACGAAAATCTTCCAGGAACTGTTACCGAGGGACCTCGAAAACCGCGTATCAACATTCATTGACAGCTTTTGAACCAAATTCCAGCTAACGATATCGTCATGTTCAGCGATGAGGCTCATTTCCAAATCTCAGGCTCAGTTAATCGGCAAAACTTTCGATATTGGAGTGAGACAAGCCCGAGAGAGTTGCACCAAGCACCACTACACAGCCCTCGGGTAACGACCTGGTGTGCCATAAGCAGTCATGGAATTATTAGACCATATTTTTTTGAAGAGCGGGAATTGACGTTCACCGTCACAGCTGATCTGTATATTGACATGCTGCAGAACTTTTTGCGACAGAACCTTAATGACCTTAACCTTGACCATGTGTTGTTTCAACAAGATCAAGCAACAGCGCACACTGCCCGGAGATTGATATATGTTGCACGGCAGATTTTCCCAGGGAAGGTCATTTCAAAGTGGGGTGATGTTCAATGGCCTGCTCGATCTTCGGACCTAACCCCATGTGATTATTTCCTCTGGTGTTAACTAAGGGCTGAAGTGTACAAACACAGACCGTGAGACTAAGCTGCTTTGAAGACGGCCATTTGCCAGGAAATCCAGTTCATTAGGATCGACTTCTTACAAAGAGTTATGGAAAACTACCGATTAAAACATCGTAATTGCATTGATAATGGGGGTCATCATCTTACTGATGTTTTCCTTAAAACAACTTATGACTTATGACAACTTAAAACAACCTTATGAATCGTAGAATTAGTGAGTATAAATAAATATTTCATATCACGCTTGGTTTCTTTTTTATGGCCTCCTGAAATGGTAAAGGAAGTATTGCCCCACCCTCAATTATAATAACTATTCGCCAAAATTTTAATTTGGTGTTTATGTTCAGAATTATGCAAAAATTTGCGTAAGCAAAATTTTACCATAAGTCAGAACGAAGTTATATAAAAACCCGCCTTGTCGAGATACTTACTTCTCTCCAACTTCTCTCCGAAACTCAATCTCCCGAAAACAAGTTTCAAGAAATTCCAATATCAGCAAGGGAAGTAAACAGCCAACTTAGCATTCGAGAAGCAGAATCTTCGACTCGCAAAATTCAAGAACGAAATTACCAAAAAGGAGAGGTAAACATCGGCTAAGCCCAAAACTGTTATCAAGAATTTGAGAGAGAGAGAGAGAAGGAGAGAGAGAGAGAAGAGAGAGAGATGGAGAGAGAGACTGAGAGAGATGAGGAGAGAGAGAATCTCAGAAATGGTACACTTTTACCTTTATGTTTAATAAAATACATCGTTTAAAATATGGATTTTTAAATCTCCCATCATCTATCATTATGAAGCGCATACTCTCCAAAAGAGCAAAGCAAGTTTGCCCATTATATATATACTACTATTTATATAATTAGCTATATATATATAATACTATATATATATCATATTAATATATATATATATAATATATAAACTATTATATATATATAAGGGATATATATATTAATATAAATATATATAATATATATATATATATATAGATATATAATATAATATTAAATAATATATATATATATATATATAATTGATATACTATATATATATTATATATATATATTATATATATAATATATATATCAAGTACTTAAATATATATAATATATAAATCAGATTCCAAATATGGATTTAGATTAAAACAATCTACTCTACTAACAGATTTAAAACAAAACATCCTCAAAAGTTTTAATCTAACTCCTCCATCTGACCGCACTCTTCATCATGCAAAAAACATCGACAAGGCATTTGATATGGTCCCCACATTATTAGTACTGGGGCCACTTGGGCTTTGACCAAAAAATCTGTCCAAAAATCCTCGAACACCCCCATTAGAGAGTGTTAGAGACATCGTATCTCCCTCAAATTTAATATACCCCTTCTTATGAGGTAACATACAGGAAATGAGGTTACCTCCTGTAGGGTCCTTCTTTAGGAGGGTGCTGAGCCCCCAAAGTTGGAAATGGCCGCGGTTATACTGATAACAAGCTCCTGAATTGCTTATAGGAGAGATTCTAAATATATATTTTATATATTCTATATATTATAAGATGACTCATCAAAGGAGTAGGTGGTCAATTTCCATTCTCTTCTAAAATCGTAATGCGGTTGAAATTTGGTATACATATAGGTATGGGTGTAACCTTGTCGTACACGAGGTACCATGTGGCTGGGCCCCATTAAAGTTTTAAAATACTCTAAAGGGTATTATAGAGAGTTTGTATCCCTTATTTCAAATGCTAATTTTATTGTAGGTGATGTCACCTCGTCAGAGACGATGTTACATGTGGATGCATCTCCCAGAGGGGGATGCACCCTTCCTCAAAGTTTTAAAATGTTTTTAATGGACCTCACAGAGTTTGTGCCTCTCACAAAGTTGGTATACCTGCTGCTCTGACTGCTTGTTGTGTCACCCCCATCGCTCAAATTTTCCTACCGCTACGCCCAACATGCGATGGGCGAGCCCTAAAACTTGAAAAATGCTCATAGCTAGATGAAATTTGATGGGTGCATAGAAGATGCTGAATGAGTTAGAGTAATAAAGTTAAGTTAAGTACCGGCTGAAATGAGTCGGTATTGTGCTGTACGGTACCGAGTTAGTAAACATGTACTTAACACCCTAATATTATGGTCCTTTTATGGGTATTAAATGACGTAAATGTTGAATTTGAGGGTTCCAAAACCACAAAATGAGTCTGAGGAGCCCCTGAGAGGGGTCCCAGCTGAAAAAAGAAGAAAAATCACAAAGTGCATAGCCGAGAAAGAAGGTTACAGCTCTCTAACAGGTCACATGAAGACCAACGCGAATGCAAAGACGCGGAACCAGCGCGCGAGCGCCTGTATTCGCAATATTACCGCGCGAACGAGAAAATATTTTTTAAATATGACTCTAATTTAAACTTTTAATAAATTGATTATACTATTTTGTATTTTCTTCTCAAAATATCCCGTTTTCTACACTGAGAAACCATTTTATTTTATACTTGAACATTTTTAATTTTATTTATAGAAAACCCTTGAGCATAATTAATTTTTTTAATAAAAACATGTTTTTTATCGACCCTAAAGGTATCACTCAATAAAGCAGTAGCGCAAGGGCCCTCCCCTCACCCTGGCTATGAACTTTGTCTTTACGGCTTTATCGCCTTACTGCAAGGATTCACTGTTTCAAGTCCTATCTGATTCACACATTTTGGTAAAAATAATAACTTCATTGTTTGTTAAACATTGGAATATATATTATATATCTATATATATATATATATATACTATATATATATATATATCATAATATATATAGATATATATATATAATATTATATATATATTTATATTATATATATATATATTAATTATATATATATATATTTATATATATATATATATATATATATATATTATATATATGGCTATTTGTAAGAGGTTGACTCCAGGAACGAAGGATCAATGAAAATTAAATAATGATCTATGATTTTAGGTAAGATACATTACTTAAATGCTGGATTTCAAATGTAATTTAATTAATTTAACAAAAGTAAAAAGAAATTGATCATGTAAATATGTTTTTATGTTTATGTACAGCTATAAAAATGAGAAGCTAGGCTATTTATCTTCCAGTTTAAATTTGATGAATGTACGTAAAATTTGTAGAATGAATGTAGACGCCAGGAAAATAAAAATTGATATTCGATATTATTATATTATTTTTTATTTGGGGGGGGCCTTCGTCCCCCTCTCTATAATCATTCCCACGTCACCCGTTAAAGCGGGGTTACCCCCCCTCCTATGCTCGCGGTGTTGCGTGGTAGATTTTGTTTAAACTAAAATACTCCCATAAATTATAGTAATAATCGAAATAAAAGAAGAATAAAATCAAAATAAAAACTTAGTAAAAATAATAATAATCATGTTAATAATAATAATAATGGGTAATTACCAGAAATATTTTACGAATTTTATAAAAATTTTACCAATACAAGATTAAAAATCACTAGATATATTGCAAACAACGCTGAATAATAAAATTGCCCAATATGAAAATACTCAATAATTCGTTTTTTCTTATCGTAAATTTTCCCCTATAAACGGAATCATCCTCTTTATAAATTAATATATATATATATTATTATATATAATATCATTATATATATTATAATATATATATATATATGATATTATAACATATATACTTATATATATATATATATATATATAAATATTATATATATAATTATTATATATATATATATAATATATAAATATAAATATATATATTATATATTATATATATATATACTATATATATATATATTGATATAATATATATATATATATTATATATAATAACTATATATATACTATTATATTTTTTATATATACTACTATATATATATATATATCACTGATAATATATATATATATATTATACTATATATATATAATATATATATATTCTTTATGTGGATAATATGAAAATGTTTTTACTAAAAAAAAATTATTAAATAGTTACTATATTTGTAAAAAATACAAAGCATGCACATGTATAGATAAACTTCACCACCGTCCACAAACATCTTGTTGCTTTCCTAGCGGAAATGTAACATTCTCCAGATATCTCATTTGTTATAGTTGTTTTTATATAATTGATCAACCTCTTCTTTGAACGTGTATCAAGATCTTGATCGAATAAAATACGTATCTTAGATGAAATTTTTAAATGGATAGGAAGAGGAATCTTCATTTTAATTCGGGCCACGTTAACTATAAATGTTTTTTATACATTGTTCGTTGTCGTAATTTTCTCTATATGCCCATCCAGTATAGGTATCATATTATTACACTTTAATGTTATTTCGAAATATGTGCAATCTCATCACCCTCTTTCACAGCAGCTGATGCTCATATTCGGTGAACATGTATGCTATCTGATACAAAAATAATAAGCATTTTGGAGGGATCTCAAGGCGTGTAAGGATGCCTGGCCGAAAATATGATGTGTAATTAACAATTGTGTACTATATTTTTAAATTAAACAACATCGTTGAATATATGTTATAAGTCCCATAGATACAGCTTTTAATTGTATTGCAAACACAGCTCAAGTTATGAGGTTCGGTATGCAACTAAACATCATATTCAAGGAATTGGTTCCAATCACCCTAAAAGTCATGACGTTATAAGCATGAATATTTCTAAAACTTTAACTGTTCATATTTATATATAACAGTATCATATATACAACATGAAATTTCCTGAAACTTTAATTTTTTGGGGGTCTACATACACTTAACTCTTGATATATTTTTTTTTTTTTTTACACTTGACACCGCCGCTCACGGGAAAGCCCTATTCAAGGAGGGGGTGTTGAACGTCTCAAATAAAGTATATCGCCAGTAGACCTCGGGCGCCGAAAGCCGTACTGGCGATCGGAAAGAAGAATGAGATTCCAGATGGTCTAAACAGTAGAGTGAGAAGGGTTCAAAGATCTTTAGATAGAATACAATTAGGCTATAGGCGCGAAGTAGAAGGAAGCAGAGCGGCTTCCTTTTTTCGGAATAGTTGGACATATGCGCGCTTCCAACACTGAGGGAAAGTGCTAGTATTGAGGCATAGAGAATATAGTTGAACGAGGGGCGGGGTCAGTACGGAAGCACACTCCCTCAAAACTCGGGGAGGAACGCCATCCGGGCCACCCGCCTCTTACGTTCATAGATCAGAAGCAGATGCACCCTTCAATGTATCACTGAAAGGCATAGACACCTGAGAGGAGATAGAGTAGGAAGAAGAATGCCAGAATCGTCCAGGTTGAGTTAGAGGAAATAGGTGCCATAGAATGCCTTTTTCAGTTGGTCAGGAGGTATACAACAGAACATCCAGAGCGAATAAGAGGAGGAAGATGAGTTACACGAAGTTGGTTTAGAATGTTTGGCAAGAGGCACAGAAGATTTGTCAGTAGGAAACCAAGGAGGTCAGCCGCACTTTCGTTAATGAAAGTCCGCTTGCTCGGTCGAGAGTACCCCGCCAACGATTTCTAAGCGAATGAAAAATTAGCGAGAGTATAGGAGAATGAGAAATTTTCCACTCCCGATACGCCCGGCACTGTCTCTAGCCTGAAGGCCAGAGAACAAGGCACGACGAACAATGATTTGAGGAGACAAGATTTAGTCGAAAAAGAATGAACCTGCTCCATACCCATCGACGTATCAGCTCCCACTTTATCGGCAGGAGCCGAAGCGTCTTCAGAGTGCAAAAGCAGTCACTCCAATTGTAGTTAGCATAGAGCAACGCAATGCCCCCAGTCAGCCCGATTAAAGTGCCCGAAAAAACGCATAGGGCAGGTTGGAGCGTGGAGAAAAAAGTATTAAAATTAGAGATATAAGGTTTGGTCAGATTTACCGATAGGACGAAGGTGGTGTATTTAGAGTAGAGGACTAGTGGTGAAACTAGGTCGAAGAGTGTTCAAGAATTGGTTGGACGATCCGGAATGTGGTTGGTGTGTGTGAGTGTGCTCCCAGATCGTTAAGAATACCGAATGATTTCGGCTTCCTCCCCCACCTAAATCGAGATGAGAGACCCCCAACCATTCAGTGGTTGTGCTAACACTTGAAATCCCCCTAAAAGAGGACTCAGTATTTGGATGAGAAAGTTATAACAGTCTCATGATAAGTAGTAAGTAAATCAAAGCATGAAAATCTGTTCTTTCAGCGAAACAGAGCAGAAAGCACAAGACTATGGTGTAGTAGAAGGAAGAAAATTTATACCCACAGAACATCGAAATTAGGAGATTCAAATTCTCAAGACCTGTTACAGGAGTGTTTATGTTTAACATTAGCACATACTCTACCCTTCAACGAAATTATGAATATTGGTTATAGTTGGATATATTAAACGAAGTTAGAGTAAATTCTTAGCCATCTGGTCTATCCACAACGAGCCAAAAGATAGGTTAGAGATAGAGAGTGTATTCCACGATGCAGAGTAGAGTGCAAGCCATGTGTCTGGTAAATCAATGCAACCCCGCGCCCGTGCAAATCCCATTCATACACGCAACACAACAGTCACAACGCAAAAAGAACAACAGACAGAAACAAAAGACAAAGAACCCAAATGAGAAACGAGGATAAAGTTATTCGTAAGCTAAAACTTAAATTTCCTGGAATTTTAAAAATACGCGAAAACCTATTTAGAGTAAATATCTAAAATATGATATAATCCAGATTAGTTCAAAAACACCGCGCAGCTCTCACACTCTCACACTCTTCCAAGAAATTGCATCAAAAAAGATAAAAAAAAGTCTGAAACAGCTAAAAAAAGTGAAAGCTAAAAGACTGTATAAATTATAATATCGGATATCAATACGTAACGCAAAAAACTAAGTAAAAAGAATCGAGGAAGTAAAATAAAAAACATCAACCTGAGTACTAGCTAACTGCGTTTGCTTCAATTGTTCAATCCTAAAAAACTAACTATAAGTATCTAAACTATGTTAATAGCTTCCAAATAAAAAAAAATTAAAAAACGAATAATTATATAGTATAATATATATTATATATATATTATATCATATAGTATATATATATTATAATATTAATATATTATATATATATAATATATAGTATATAAATATTATATACATATATTGTATAATATATAGAATATATATATATATATATAAATATAATATAATTATATTAATATAATATAATATATAATAATATAATAGTATATATATAATAATATTATTATAATATTATTATATATACATATTAACAATATATATATATATATATATATATTAATACTTATATATATTGATATATATAATATATATATATATATTATATATATCTACATTATATATATATATAGTTATATATATAATATATAATATATATATATATATATATATATATATATATATATATATAATATATATATATGATATATATATTATATAATAATATAAGTTATATATTATATATATATAATATATTATATATATATATACATATATATATATATATATATATATATATATACTAAATATATATATATATATAAATATATAATATATATTACTATATATATATATATATATATATATATATATATATATATATATAATATATATATATTATATTTATATATTAATATATATATATTATAGATATATGCAATTTCTTAGATCAAGCAGGCAATAAAAATAGTACATTGCAACATAAAAACGTACTAAAATGATTGCTTAGATACGACGTCCCTCTGTTTCCACAAACATTTTTAATTACGACTCAATGACCAATGCTTTATTTTAAAAATATGTTCAGTTATAATATATATACTTATAATATATATATTAACTATACATTATAATATCATAATATATATAATATATATATATAATATAATAAATAAATATATATATTATATATATATATATATATATATATATATATATATATATATATATATATATATATAAATATTATATATATATAAATATTATTATTATTAATATATATATATAATATATATATTATATATATTATATAGATAAATATATATATATATATATATATATATAATATATAGTTATATAAATATATTATATATATACTATATATATATGTCAGTGTCTAAACTGACATTATTGTAACTGGAGAAAGGCAGCCTTACAGTAAAACAAACACTATATTTGGAATGAGCGGGAAATATTAAGGATGTTTTTTTTTTTTTATTTTTTATTGCAAGATTTGAAAACTATTAAAAAAAAAATTTTTTTCCGTATTATAAGGGGCTCGAGCAGTCCTACCCCGTAGTTCCCGAGAGACCCCGACTCCTGCCATTTTTGCCGTTTACCCTTGGGTATTCCTTTACGTTAAAAATACCAAAGTTGTAAAGGGAAGTAAAATTATCTTTTTTGTAACTAAAGGAATTACCATAGGGTATAACCGAAACGATGGCAGAGGTCGGCGGTCTCTCGGGCCTCCCGGTGAACGACGGGTTTCGTCCCCCTCTGTCCCCCTCTGTCCCCCCCCAGAAATGGGACAAATAATTTTTTTTTTTAAATATTTTCGACGAATAAATGCAAAAAAATAAAAAAATAAAATTAAAACCCCTCTATAAAATTTTCGCTGATACCCAATATATATTTGTTCTTACTAGTTGCTGCCTTCCTCAAGTACATGATTCAGCTTTAGGCACTCTGACATTTATTATATCATATATTATATTATCATATATTAATATATTATTATTATTATTGTATTATTATTATTATTATATATATTATTATTGTTACTGTTATTGTTTATATTATTATCTTATATTATATTTATATATTATTATATATTATTCATTATAAAATTATATTATATATTTTTATTATTTATTATTATTATATTATTATTTATATTATATATATGTTAAAGTTAATAAATGTCATAAGTTTGAACGAATTTTCCGTAATAAAATGTGAAGCAAAAAATGTTAAAGGAATGACTTATCTTACAAAAAAATCGAACTCAAAATCAAACAATGCTCACGTTATGCCTAGCCTATCTACTCAAATAGACTCCAAAGGTGTCAGTTTATAAAAAAGTACGAAAAAAATCATTGCCGCGTATATAGGAATTGGCCTATATATATATATATAATATATATATATATATAATAATATATATAATATATATATAATATATATATAATAATATATATAATATTATATATATAGTATATATATAGTTATAATAATAAATATATATATCATATATATATATATATTATATAAATAGAAATAAAAAGTTGTTAACCCTTGTCTTTTTAACGACCTGTTTTGCTCTAAAAAAAAAAAATTTTTTCTTTGCTTATCCACTACGGACATTAATATTAAACACAAAATAAGTAAAATATTTTATTGGGGAATTTTGTCTATCAAAAAATTCAAATGTTATTTCACATTTATACATTGGACAACTTATGAAAATAGTTATCTGAAACTAGTTTTTCAAAATGAGATTTACAATTAAAAAATAATTCCTTGTATGTGTAATATATAATACTAATATTATATTTTATATGAATATATATTATAGTATAATATATATATACTTATGTATATAATATAATATATATACATATATAATATATATTATCTATATTATCGATATATAATATATATATTATATAATATATATATATATATATCATAATATTTTCTAATGAAAAGACCAAGAAAGCAATGCTTGTCCTTCAAGTTGTTTTGTTGCGTTTTAAGTTTTGTTTGTAAAAATCTTTCATACATACTACACTTTTCTTTTTCATAAACCAAGATTCAGGCCAAATAATGCAAAACCATTCATATCTACATCATCTACTGGCCTGGGTACTCGCAAGCGTTTGGGGTTCAGCATGTCCAGAATTTCTTTTGATGGTCTTCCTCTTTTTCTAGCGGTATCATTTCCACATTGTGTAAGCGCTTCCCTAATTCAGAACTGAACTCAACTATTTTTTTTTCTAGTTTTTTCTTTCTCTGCCAAAACAATCCATCATACAATAGCCAAGCATTGACAATTGTTATATCTAATAGATGAAAAAATATTCTTAGGAATATTTTTTATTACACCTATTTATCCTATCATATGATACAAACATTATCCATTTCAAATAACACCAACCATATGTGGTATATTATTCTTTTACAACTGCAAGGAATAGGAACATCAATGTTATTTTTTTATCCGGAATGAGCCATTTCTTGTAAACATACCCATTTGGATGTGTGCCTGATTCAAAGATGTACAACATGTACAGCTTTATTGTCATAACCACTTCACCAGCAGTTATGTTTCTTGTTATTTCAGTCCTATAATCGGAGGACCCTCACCAGTATTTGCATGACTAACTGACCTTTACCTACATATACTTCAAAGTTCTATGATTTTCTCACTAGTTCCACATAGTAGCAAATTAGCTTTATTCACCATTGTGTGATTGTTTTTCATATACTATTTCAAAAACTATCCTTTGAATGGGAATCATGATCTCACAAAAAAATTATTGCTTTCTTCAGGATCTATTGTTCAAAAGTTGCTTTTTTTTGACTGATGAAAAGAGAATCTTGAACAGTCCTTAACAAAATCAGGATCATTCTAGCCTATATTATCATATTGCTTATTGCAAGAATCGCTTTAGTAAATTCAAAGCGTTGCTCGAACAAAGATACATGGGCAATGTACTCAACCTTGTTTGCTCTTTTCCAGTACACTTCGATAAGAAGCATAGGCACATTTCCCACTCAAACATGCATGCCAAGAAACAGTAAATTTCTGCTGCTTCGCTATTTACTGAAGTGAATTTTATTTCAACTGTTAGAGATTTTGGGAAAGAAGGATGATATTATATATATATATATATATATATATATTATATATATATATATATAATATATATATATATATATATATATAATATATTATAATGTATATATATATATATATAGATATATATATATATAACAGTATATATATATAATAATATATAATATATAATATATTAATATATATATTATATATTATATATATATATATATATATATATAATTATATAAAATGATATAATATAAATATACTATATATATAATATATATATCACTCACCAAAATTTGTCAGCCATTTCTACGTCCATTTTGA
This sequence comes from Trachelipus rathkii, assembly GCA_015478945.1. Taxonomy (NCBI): domain Eukaryota; kingdom Metazoa; phylum Arthropoda; class Malacostraca; order Isopoda; family Trachelipodidae; genus Trachelipus; species Trachelipus rathkii. The sequence continues at coordinate 13,782 of JABUQX010107546.1, forward strand.
AGATTTAGGGCTCAAGCCCACCAAACATGACAGAAGATAATTTAACCTCAGACTCTATTCTTTTCTTTTCTTCAGTTCACTTACTACAAATTCAGCCTTCTAACAGTCCATACAAGGTCTCGCGCGCCAGTAACCCGCTAAAGAAGACGTCCTATAATTACATCAGTAATCCTATTTCATTTCCCGTTATCTTCCATAAATCCACCAAATTCTACATTCTAGTCCATTTACAAGTTTTCAGCTTCAGCACCCGCCTAAAGGGACCCCTTCAGCCTTCGTCCATTTCCAGGGTGGGCTCTTGCACCCCCCAAGAGAAATATATATATATTATATATAGTGATATATATATATTATAATATATAAATATAATATTATATATATAACATATATATATATATATATATATATAATATATATATATATATTTATATATACTGTATATATATATATTATATTATAATATATAGTATATATATATAATATAATATTATTATATATATATATATATTAAATATGATATAATATATATATATTATATAAACTATATATATTATTATAGATATATATTATATATATTATATTCATTCTATAATATATATATATACTATAATATATATTATATACTATAATATATATTACATATAAAAATATAATATATATATATATATATATACTTATATAAATAAATAACTATATATATATGTATATTATATAATATAGATATATTAATATAGACCGTTATTACAGTACCATATTATATATATATAATATATATACATATTATGATAATATATATATATATATATCTATAATATATATTATATATATATAATATATTATTAATATATATTATATATATAAATACTATATATAATATATATATAACTATATATCTAATACTACAGTATATATATAGATCTATTAAATATGATTATACTTTTTTCTGTAGTTCCCAGAAGCATAGCAGAAATATATTTTTCCCATGGCCAAAAGCTTTTTATACTCTTCATTCATTTCACATCTCTCATCCAAAAACCAACAGCCTATTTCTCGACCACAAAATAGCCTAAAATCAAATAAAGTTCCTTACGCATCTCACTGCACAAGACAAATAAGACGGAGCGTAGCACAAATTTTTCTCAAGACTTCAGAGGCACACTGATTGCAAGTCATACTAACTAGATGAAGCTACCAAAAATGAATGAAACACTTGCCAGATGTCAAATAGATATAATCAATTTATTTATTGCAGTTTAAAATTTTCCACTTTTTGAAATGTTTATACAATTTTTGGTCATAATGATAATTGATGTTACCTTAGTAAAAGTGGATAGGAAAGGATTAATGGTAGTAAAATCAAGTTTTTATTTTAAACCATTTATTGCATAATTAGAAACTATATAGTCATTGACAAATTTTTTTAACATCAAATATATTTACAAATCCATTAAAACAAACTTTGTTTAAGAAAACATATAGTAAAGAAATTACAGAACACCTCCGCATAAAGCTACGTATGATGGTTTCAACAGAGTGAGACATGAGTTTTATATAATTACAAAACTTAATGAAACATTTGAAATATTTATAGTATCTGCATCAATGGAGTTTCCGCTTTCCTGCCGAGAATCAATCAGGTAAACAGTACCATTTTTTCCCTATTAACAGAAATCCAATGTCCTCCTGTTTCAATGTGACGAGGTGAAGTGTTGAATACGAAATTCTTATCCTTCTCCAGTTTTACATATCCTACTTCATTAATAGCGAAGATCCTATAAATCGTGGTTCGTTTAAACACAGATTTTATTTCTTCTTCATTCATCTTTAAAAATTCAAAAACACGTGGCTACTCTGACAATTTTCAATGAGCTGAGGATGTTCCAAATAAGCTTTAATACGGTGATGGTGATTGCAAGGACTTCCACCGAGAGAGACTTAACATTTTCGTACCCTTCTTAAAAGTTTAAGATGTATTAGCATTACAAGCAGAAAGGTCGGCTGTAAGATTGTAAGCATATAATTACCATTCTTAGCGTATTCTTTAAGTTCTATTCCTGTACCGCTATAATTGCATGGAAGAGTATTAGCTATTAAGTCGTAAAAAGGTCTTGAACATAGATTGTGATCCATTGTATAACATTTCATAGTCACGACCGTAACGCTGGCCATTTACATGTAGACTGATACCCCTAAGTCTAAAAGGGGAGAATTTAATGAGTGACTTTTTATAATTCCTGGATTACGCTTCATGCTCAACAATTCCTATTATTACTGTTTGAGGTAAATTTCCGTTCACAATGTTAGGGATATTGATACTCGGTAATCCCTGTGTGAAATTAAATAATTTGGTTCAACTCTTTTGGTGGGATACTTAGCTATAGTGTTTAAAATAAATTTTCCAATTCCAAATGTCCTCTGGATGTAGTATTTCACTTTCTTACGTAGATACAGGCTTTAATAAGCTTTGAAAAAACAGGTCACTGGACAACAGCCTGACCTACAGGTTACTTTTTTATTTTAACGAGCGTACATTTAGGATCTTTGATCTGGTTAAAGAGGAATCAGCTTCTACAGCTGGAAAGAATACAGTCTTCTCTAGAGAGAAATAGCACCACTAAACGTCGATACTAATTCATATGGTTACCATGACTTCTAGCAGCTTTTATCCACGGTCCTATATAAATCTTTAAAAACTATAAAACCCACAAGAGTGGAGAATAAGATTGTTTAGCATCGTCTGAATAAATTAACAAATGTTCTATATAACTTATATTAAGGAATTTACAGCAATTGTCCCAGCGAAGTTTCGTTGAGATAGAGTTCAATCTGGTTAAAACAAGTATATAGGAAATTGGACCGTGTACACTATGTGATCGTCAGATGAAGAAAGGTCTGTACCATAGTTTTCTCAATTTTTTTTTAAATATAAAAGCAAATTGGATGGATCTAGAACTGATCTGAGGACGGGATAAAAATTCGAGCGCTGCATCGGTGTTGGTGATTGAGTTAATGGGGTTAATACTGAAGAAATTGGTCTCACTTACACTAATCTGCGGTAGGTTCATGGAGAAGAGACCATGTCAAAACACTTACAAGCAGTCGACTAGCAAGTGAGAGGGAAGATGCGATTCCTGTTATCCATCTTATAGATACCTTACAAGTCATGCACGCTTATCCTGATTTATCTTTAATTTATGTCTCCGCCTCCCACGGTTTTGCCCGAATTCACGGTGTAATTTAGCATTCTAAGAGAGCTGGAATAGTTCTATGGAAAGATCTGTTATAAGAAAAAGCTAGATCGTCTAGTAAATCTAAAAGTATTCATCTTAGTAAAGTATTGATGCATTCATTCTTTGATCATGCGCTGAAACTCTTCACAAAGCCACTTTAACAGAGAATATTATCTTACCCCAAATCGTATTCAAGTAATAAATTTCCTGAAACTCTCTTCCTAAAACTCCACTCCAAACTCCTTCAAAATCCATTTAAGGTATCCCAATCATCCCGTATTAATTTTCACTCACAGCCTCAGCCAAAGTTCTTTAAAGTTTAGCCATAGATCTGGATAACACGTCATAATGTAAAGTATGTATTGAATATATACGAGGCAACTGGATAGAATGATCGGAGTGCAATTGAGTTTCCACTCGAATCTTTCCTACACTAGTGACGCAAGAGTGCGCGATGAGCTGCGGGCATCTCGAAGGCAATGCGTTAAGAGCTCCTGCATGAGCAGACATAAAGAATCCACTTAACATCTGCTCGTAATAACCGAGTGAGCGTGTGTATAGTCCCTTCAGCAGCCCAACTGCCAGCCCCCTCTCTTCCCTCGCATCTCTGACTATCGAGACTCACCATAGATATCTCTCACCATGATCAACTACAGCCTTTGCTTTCCAGTTGAATACTGAACATAAGCTAAACATATTATATATATTATATATAAATGATTTGATATAATTATGTTTAAAAGATTTTATGACATTTTAAAATGTACAATATAAATCAATATATATATGTACTTAAAACTGTTAAAAGTAAAAAAAGGAATTTCAATAAAAATAAATAGTTTAAATTTCAAAAATATTATTACTATATACATCTATCCTTTTTTATCTTTGGACAACTTTATATTATATATATATATATTATATATATATATATATATATATATATATATATATATATATATATATATATATATATATATATATATATATATATATAATTATGAATTAATCCATTTAGGTCTAATGTAGGGTGTTTTTCTTATTCATCCTCTGCTAACACGCTTAAATCTATCTGAAGAATAAGAAGAACCAGAGGGACTTGAATCGGGTCTAGGAGACACGGAATAATATCCAATTCTGCTAATCTTTGTTTATTTAAGATTAAAGTTCGGGGGAAATTAATAGTCTGAAGTTCTTGTTTGATGTTAGGCCATCCAGCAACAGGACTCTTCTTCCAATCACGTGAGATCTCTGCTATTAAATCCACAATATTTGATCCTTTGACTATTTCATCATCGATAATGATTTGTCCTAATTCATTCCATGATCATTAATCTTTTAAAATATTATGTAAAGCTAGTTCTGCTTTGTGACCTCTATTTGGTAAGCTCTCCTCTAGGATATTTTTAAAACTATCTTCGTTTTTCACTTCAGGCTTTATATCCGGTAGTAGATTTGATCATCTGTGGTCGATTTACTTAATGATGAATGTAGATGTAAGTCTTTAAGATCTATTAATTTTTCTATGGCATCTTGGTCTAAGACACGTTCCTCTTGGATGTTAGTGTCTTAATTTAATATCTGATACACTTCTTTCTCGTAATTGATTATCTGTTCAACTTTAGGATCATATAAACTGAGAGGTAGAGGTTGTTGATACGACTGTGAATCATTCAAAAGATGAAAACTCTGTTTATGTAACTATTGATGATTTGGTAAGATTGTAATGCAGGTGCAGGGTGTGGCGATAGCTGAACTAGGTGAGGTTGTGGTTGATAAGACTGTGGAATGGGATTTTGCACGGTTTATATATTAATATCATTATTACACTTCATTTTCTCATACTTGTTATACGGCAAAAAAGCAACTTTCTTTAATATTAGGATATCCACCCAGATTATCAAAGGAGCTATATGACAGGAAAAGTAACGATAGGAACTACTCCACCTCACTTTCTGCAGTGACTTCTTTTTATTTTCCAGATTTTTCATACTAAGGAGTGTTTTATGATGTTTCCTGACTGCAGCTTACACCTTCTGGTCATCTTTTCCTAGAGAACATTTCTTTTTATAAGATTTAGACACACTTCAGCTATACATTGATGAATTTCTCATCCTCACAGATTAGTCTACGTTTTCAGCTGTTTTCAGATTTTTAAATTTTTTGATAAAGGTATTCTTTACAACTAGAGTGCTCATTATTCAGGTATGTATGCAGTTTCAATTTCGAAGGGTAGAATGTTATGCTGGAGCGGAGCAGAACTCTTTACGTGTTTTCAGGATGAATAACAATGAGGTTTCGAGGTAACTTCTTTATATACCTTTAAGAAGTTTTTACGTTGCCGTGGAAACATATGAGAGGCTAATATATTCATCTGACTCATGTCTCTTCTCTGCCCAAACAGCAATAAATATTGGGTCTTTAAAGAAATATATCTCATATACTTATTCTGATGGAAAATGTTCTGGGTGATGAAAAATATTTAAATGGTGAGAGTATACAGTGAATGTTTCAGCTATGTCTTCATTCAACTTATGCATTAAATCATCTAACACAATAATTATATGACCATGAACATTTTCCAGTAATTTAATGTTATATATACCTTCATGAAAATAAATTACATCTTTATATTCAGTAAATTTTTCCAAATAAACATTGTAAAACCATATTATTTTTACAGCTTTTGCTCGAAAACTTCCGTTGCTCTTAAAATATTTAATAACAGAAATGTTTTTCCACATCCTGTAGGTCCTGTTACAAGACATGTAGCAGGACTCCGGAACATGAATTTACACACGTCCATACTCTTCAAATGTTTGACCTATAAAATAATTTCCCGTGATCGTATATATATATATATATATATATATATATATATATATATATATATATATATATATATATATATATATATATATATATATATATATATATATATATATATATATATATATATATATATATATATAAATATAATATATATATATATATATATATAATAAAAATATATATATATATATATATATATATATATATATATATATATATATATATATATATATATATATATATATATATATATATATATATATATATATATATATATGGTGAAATTTGGTTTAAAGCTACAACTCATATCTCAAAAACTACAATAGCTACAGCGAAAAGGAATACATTGCTGGAATGCTGGTCCAATTTTAGTGCGGAAAATGTAAAAAAAAAAAATAAATAAATAAAAAAAAAATTATATCTCAAAAAACTACAATAGCTACAGCAAAAAGGAATACATTTTTGGAATCCTGGTAAAATTTTAGATAGGAAAATGTAAAAAATAATAATAATAATAAAAAAATTATTGTTAATTATAGTAATATGATTAGATAGCCTATTTAGAGACCTTTTATTGGTTACTCGTTAAAATAAATAGACTTTCTATTAAATTTTTTTTTTTAACTAAAGAATACCCCAGGGTATACCGCAACGATGGCAGAGTCGGGGTCTCTCGGCCTTCTGGGAAACTACGGGGTAGGATAATTCCCCCCCGGGAGGGTCTCCGAACCCCCGCTCTTTGGTATTTGGGTGTCACGGGGTTCCTCCGCCCCTCCTACGGGGTATGGAAAACGTCCCCCTGTGTTCCCCCGTCGGCTCAGGCCCCCTATATTGCCTTTATAATACAGTTTAAAAAAAATAGATATATATATATATATATATATATATATATATATATATATATATATATATATATATATATATATATATATATATATATATATATATATATATATATATATATATATATATATATATATATATATATATATATATATATATATATATATACCTATGTCCCCCTGCTCCTAAAAAATAGCCAATATTTATTTTATTTATTTATTATTATTTTTACATTTTCCTAACTAAAATTTTACAAGGATTCGAAAAATGTATTCCTTTTGCTATAGCTATTATAGTTTTGAGATATGATTTTTTTTTTTTTTTTTTTTTTACCGTTCCGCAATATAATTTTATAGGATTCCAACAATCTTCGCTTTTCCAGCTATTGTGAGACACGAATATGGATCGATGATAGTTGTGGCTTTAGACCAAGGTTCTGCTGCTATATATATATATATATATATATATATATATATATATATATATATATATATATATATATATATATATATATATATATATATATTTTATATATAATTATAAATATATATATATATATATATATATATATATATATATATATATATATATATATTGCAATGTTTAATAAACAATGAAGTAATTTTTTTAAAAAAAATGGGTGTTTCAGATACGATTTGAAAGAGTAAAGCCTTACAGTAAGGCGATAAAGCTCTAAGGACAAAGCGCATAGCCTGGGTGAGGGAAGAGCCCCTCTAGTGCTGCTTGCGCTACTGTCTTATTGAGTTATAGCTTTAAGGTCGATAAAATGCATGTTTTATATTAATTTTTTTTTAATAATGATCCATGGATTTTCTATAAATAAAATTAAAAATGTTTAAGTATAAAATAAAATGTGGACTCATAGTGTAGAAAACGGGATATTTGAAAAGAAAATATATTATGATGTAATCACTTTCTTAAAAGTTTACATTATCATCGTATTTAAAAAAACATTTTCGCTTTAGCGCGGTAATATTGCGCCTGCCTGCGCTCGCGCGTCGGTTCCGCGTTGGGGCACGTCTTCGCGTTCGTGTTCGCGTTGGGCTTCACGTGACCTGTTAGAGAGTTGAAACCGTCTTTCTCGACTACGCACTCTGTGCATTTTCTTCTTTTTCAACTGGGATCTCCCTTAAGGGGTTCTCAGACTAATTGGGGGTGTTTTGAAACCCTCAATTTCGAGATATACGTCATTTAAAACATATATAAGGACCTAATATTAGGGTGCAAAGTACATGTATACTAACTCAGTGCCGCACAGCACCGTACCAACTCCTTTGAGCCGATACTTAACTTAACCTCAATACTCTAATTCATTCAGCATCTTCTATGTACCTACCAAATTTAGGGCTCGCCCCATTACATGCTGGCGTAACGGTGGGAAAATTTGTGCGATGGGGGTGACAACACCAGCAGTCAGGGCAGCAGGTATACCAACTTTGTGAGGCACACCTAAACTCTATGACATCCCTTAAGAACATTTTAAAACTTGGACTAGGAGGTGCATCCCCCTCTGGGGGATGCATCCACATGGAACCTCATCTCTGAGGAGATGACATCACCCACATTGAAATTTTCATGTGATATATGGGACACAAACTCTCTATGACACCCTTTAGAGCATTTTAAAACTTAAAGGGGGGCCTGTATCCCCTTCAGGGGATGCGGCCACATGTAACCTCATCTACGATGAGGTTAAACCCATACCATTATGTATACCAAATTTCAATCGCATACGATATATAGAACGAAAGAATGAAAATTTGACCCTACCCGCTTTGATGTGTCATCTTATTAAATATAGAGAATATATAAAATATATATTTAGAATATTTCCTATAAGCATTTCAGCAACTTATTTTCAGTCTATCCGCTGTAATTATTCAACTTTAGGGGCTCAGCACCCCCTAAAGGGGGAACCTACGGAAGGTAACCTCGTCTACGATGAGGTTACCTCATAAGATGGGGGTATATCAAATTTGAGGGATACGATGCCTCTAACACTCCCTAATGGGGGTGTCCGAGGACTTTTTGGACAGAGCTGGTCGACCAAGTGACCTCAATACTAATCACATCACCTCTTGATAAAGAAAATATTAAAAGCAGAAATAAACATCAATGACAAGTAGTTAATTACAAATTTCCTATCAATTTGGACAGCAAGAGCGATACAAGGATTTCATCCCTTCCACACATAAAATTATTTAACGGATTTCCCCAAGGCTTTATTCTGTCGCCAACATTCTTTAATCTCTTTATGCATGACTTACCACAAACCACATCCCCCTCTATAAAAATCAACAGCAATGCAGACAACCTAGCAATCACAGCTCAAAATTTATCTCTAAATACAGCATACAGAGAACTTCAAAATATATAAATAACTTGAATAATGACTACTAACAAACAGAATGACTGATTCATTTCAGAAATCCTTTGTCACTGTATTACACCTGATATAAGATAATCAAACATCCATCCAACAATTTTCCTTTCAAACACAGGACTCATTCTTAAAAACAACCCACCATCTTAGGCTTAACCTTCGATACATATATGACATTCATCCCCCACATTACCTCTAGAGCCACACACAAATTAAAAGCGACAAAAACACTTACATGAACAAATTTTGGTCAACAGAAAGAAATTCGCTCCAAAGCATACAGGCAATACCTACTCCCCTTCTTGAGCTACGCATCACCCACCTGGGAACCTGATATATTACAATCTAATATTCAAAAACTAGAAGCAGTACAAAACAAAGCTCTTAGAATAATAACAGGTGGCCTCTCTTCCCTTCACACCCATTCACCACTTACAAACCAAAACAAAAATTTTCCTCATTGAAGCTTATCTGGGCATTAAAGCCTGTGAATTTTACAGTAAATCTCCCTCAGCAGATCACCCTCTGCATCAAACACTACAATAACCCCTTGCATCGAGAAGGAAAAAATTACACCAGTATTATAAATCTCTAACAAATACAACTCGCTCCCTCAGGCCAAAGACACTCCCAACATCAGACACATCCAAACCCGGTTAAATCAAAGGACGCTTACCGCTTATCCTCATAACTGTCTTTCAACTACGTCCACCCGAAATATAGACTTCATAACAAGCACTGCACCGTCAAACCTGAGTAATGTTATCCCGTCTCCCCTCTGAGCACTATCCCTCTCTTCAGGAATATAAATACAAAATTCCAAAAGCTTCCTCCACGTACTGTCAAAGATGTCTCTCCCTGACAAATGACGACACAAGGCATCTCCTATTGGACTGCTCGAATTTAACGGATATCAGACGGAACACCGATATACTTGCTTTATCAGATCTATGGTTTTCTACCATCTGTGGTGGTATATATACTACCTCGGGATCGCTCGCTTCTCGTAGGAGTGGATCTTGGAGCTACCAAGTAAGTAAATATGTAAGTAAATATTTAAGTAAATATATATATATATATATATATATATATATATATATATATATATATATATATATATATATATATATATATATATATATATATATATATATATATATATATATATATATATAACAAACCACATTCTAGGCAGGATTTTTCTGCGGTTTGATCTCATCCACAGAGGAGATTCTTATCACACTCGCCTGACTCGAACCACGATGCGCAGTTCCGCACTCCAGTGATCTTCATGCATTATCTGATCGTGGATAATATATAATAATAATAATATAATAATATATATATATAATAATAATAATAATAATATAATAATATATATATATATATATATATGTATATATATATATATATATATATATATATATATAACATATATAAAGATATATATATATATATAATATAATAATATATATATATATATATATATATATAATAATAATATATATATGTATATATAATATAATAATATATATATATATATATGCTATATGTAATTTTAATAATAATAATATATATATATGTTATAATATAAGTTAACAATATTATTACTATATATATATATATATATATATATATAATAATATATATATATAATAATAACTATATATAATATATAATAATATAATATATATATGTATGTAATAATAATAATAATATGTAATAATATGTAATATAATAATATATATATATAATAATAATAATAATAATAATATATATATGTTTAATAATAACAATAATAATATATATATATATATATATTTTTTTATATATAAAAAGTATATATATATATATATATATATATATATATATATATATATATATATATATATATATATATTAGGGTAGGTCGATTATTACCTTTTTTTAGATATCATTTTTGAACATATGGAGATAATTGCAGTATCATATAATATAAGTGTCGACACGAAATTTCATAGCATTTCTCAATTTTTTTCGGAAATGGCTTTGAAAATTTAAAAAAATGAATTTTAACGTGGTTTTCTTATATTTGGATACTTTGCTTTTATAAATGAAATTATAGAAGGTGTTAAATTTTATTGACGGCAAGTGAAATACACTTTCTCAGTAATGTAATAATATATAATAGTTATCAAGACAGTCATAATTTTGCTGGTAATATCCCTTTGAGATAAAGGAAAGCCACATTTTATGGCTAACAGTCTTAGTAAAATATGTTTGTGCCTTGACTCTAGTCCATAAACTGTGTGAGAAGCTTCAGACGCCAGTTTTAAGGTCCTTTCAACATCCTACGAATGTGAAGGTAGATCCGGCAGCTCCAGCGTTTCTCCATTCATCAATTCTTCTTGAAGCACTTGGGTAGGAAATTGTTCTGTGAGAGCAGGCTCACATATTGTGTTTTCAGATAGGTTGATTAATTTTGACCAGTGTTGAGCATCAATATTGATGATTGGGATTATCTTAAGTCTCTTTGTAGAGGGCTTTCCAATTCTAATTGAAATATAGTTGTTTTATTAGTGTTTAGTAATCAATAAGTAATTAAAAGAATTTTTAAAATATTTTGAGAAATGTAAAAAACAAGCACATATTCCTAACATTAGAATGTATATAAAATCTTACCTAATAAATATAATTTTTTCCAATGCAATTTTCCTGACATAGACATCTTCCAATTTCATCATCGAATACAGCATATTCTCATGTAGTAAGGCAAAGGTGTTGTACTTTAGGCTGTTCAATGAAACGTATTGAACTTCTCCAGACTGTTGTTTGATCCTCTGGATCACTTTGAAGATATATAGCTGCTGATTATGAAACTTGTTTCTTTTAATTTCAAGCCAACTAACTGCCTACACTTCAATGTATTTAATGATTTGGTAAACCTTGTTATGCAGTTCTAGAGGAAAAGAACCCCTTGTCCATAGACACTTTGGTCTAATTTTCAAAGTCAACCATCTAGCATGATTTAAGGGCCTAATTTTCCAGGAAGCAAATCTTGAATTTATCTTGCCTTTAGAAATTCCAAATACATACTCTAAAAGAAGACGCTGATCGCAACTGAGATCTTTCAGTATTTCTTGAGAAGAATTCTTCTCATCTAGAGACCTGCTTAACTTAGTAAATTTAACTTGCGGCTGTTCATGGAAGTTCCGTTCACAGAGTTTACCTACAGGACCACTGAAGGAAGTAGGAGCTTTGGTACAACCATCAAGATGTTTAAAAACAGCTCTAAAAGGTAGCTCATTTTGATGAAGTGAACAGCCAATCGTGTGCACTTTCCGATTATTTTTTTTACCAGAGGTGTGACAAGACTCCTTTCACAGCTAGTGTTGGTGTTCGTGTTGTCAAGGAGAACAGCTTTAACTGTATCAAGGCTATTAAACTCCTTCACTATACTATTAACTTCTTCGCCAGAACAGCACCTGTTGCACCTTTAACTGGGATGACTCTATAAGTAAGATAAGTTCCACCTTCAGATGCTTCTTCGTTTGTAAAAGTCAAATGGTACCCTTGTGTCTTTTCTTTCCTCAACCATTTTTGCCCATATTCATTTTCAATTTCTATGTACACAAAGGTGCCCTTGTAAACTTTTCCGTCAACCCCAATACAGAGTAATTTTTCAACACGATCACAGAGTATTTCATTACTTCTTACTCTCATCCTATCTTTTTCTCAGTTCAACTTTAATTTTTCGAACATTATGTGATTCACATCCACACTAGGGCCTAACCGGTTCATAGCCTTTAAATCCAACAGGAGTGCATTGGCAAGGCTTTCCCCTAGATTTGAAAAAACGTCACCTCTTATCAATTCCTGGCTACTGGCAGTTTTCAGACATTCCTGTGAACCTTTCATTCGTGAATGTACTTTGGTACGAAATTATTCGGATTGTCAGCACCGTTATATTTTACTAAAATATTAGTCACAAAGCGAATTATTAGTGTTATAATAACTGTTATATAAGATTAAAACAATCAGGATTTAGTATTATCCAAAATATATTTCATTAAGGATCTAGTTACTAAGAACTATAAGCATTTTTAAGCACAAGTTACATATTACTATTTTTAAATGATATTATGGGAAAACCTTTACATCATATCTCTCTAGAATCTTTCACCTTGCAGTTTGCCGAAATATTCTGTGAGACGTTCATGCAGCAGTGCACAAATCAACATCCTTCTTCTTTTGAATCTGCACTTAATGATTGTTTTACCTTTTCTTTTAACTATTACTTTAATGGGAAGAAAATATTATTATACATTTATAGTGGAAACATGTTAAAGGGAAAAATAATATTTTTTACGACACTTGAAAGGAAATTATCTCTAAAACCACTACAAGTCTCTAGTCATCCTTATTAGTCAAATGCGAGTCTCATTAACTGTTTCTATTAAGACTTTATTATATTTGCCGCATAATATGAACACTAAATTGGCATATTTTAAGGAGTGTTAAGCCGGGTTTTATGGCCTCAGTCACGAAGGGCTAGAGGCCTTAACCCTTCCTTCCGGGGGTATGACCGTATACACCCTTCGGTGATCCCCTTCAGGAATTCACACCATTTCAAGGGGCGCATCCCCTTAGGTTCTCTCTCGGGAGGTGATGTGTTGCTTTAGATACTCTTGGTTAATAAAATGTTGAATATTACTAGGACAGTGTGAAATTAACAGCTGATTTGTTGAGAATATGGTTTTGTAAATATGCTGTGTTTCACTGGACGAAATGATGTGTCAGCAACGTGGCCTAGGTTAGTTTTGTTGGTAATGTATAGGTTTGCCCGGAATTGTTGTCTATGCTAGTTTATTATAGTAAATGCTGTATACTCGACACGAGTGACACTTGATGAAGATAGTGTCAATTCTTAGTTCAAGATGCTAGTATCTTTGATTGATTGGTCATTTAATTGTCAGCGTTTTTGTTAGATAATGCGGCTTTATCTGTTGCGAATGGATAAAGTGAACATATCAAGTATTGAATGCTGTTAGCTACTTTACCTTTGATAAGTAGGGATTTTACAGGATGGCTGATTATTCATACGCGAGTATGTTAGGTTTTAGTTGTACATGTATATTCTTAGTTGCAGGTTATGAGTGTTTAGCTTTGATTAGATGTTAAACTCTGTTGGTAAGATATATATCGTAGTCGGATACATAAGAACTTTTGCTTTGTTAGTTTGTCAAATGATAGGTCGAGAATTATACTTGAATCAAATTCAGTTCAATAGATCATAGGGGGTGGGTGGGGAGGGGCAGATGAGGTGGTTTGATTTACTGATTTATGCTTTAAGGTTAAATCAGTAAACTATTAAACTTTACTGTGATATTTAATCAAAGAAATTTTTATGTTATGTCCAGGATAAATTTTTTATTTTTTGTTAGTTTTTTTTAAACTTTGTTATGTTTCATCTATTCGTTGGGAATTATATATTTAGACGCGGTTATGATGATTTTTTTTTTAAATATTACCCGAGTTGATGCTAAAAATTTGTCCGTTCATTATTTCGCCTGTCGTATGATGATTAGACGTGTTTATTGCTAAAATTTTGTTAAAAATATTACCGATGTTAATGTAAAATATACATTGTGATAGATTAGAATTTTGATTGCGAAAAGTGTGGAATAGTTAATGTTTGTAACGGGTTAGGCTTAGTGTTGTCTAGTGACCCGGGAAGTTTGTTAAATGGTGTAGTGTTTTTCGCTAGATTATGGGTAGTTTACAGGTTTGTGGATTGTACTCTTAATATTTTGTTGGTATAATGTTAAGTTGCTATGAATTGATAAACGTTGATATTTGCCTTATTTGTAGTTTATTTTATTATTTACTTTTGTTACTATTTATATTCCACCGAAGCCCTATTCCGATTATGAATGGTCTCCTAGTCAGTTTTTGGGACGGGGTGGGGGTTGAATGTATGACCTTACTGAAACTATCCTAGCCTCCGCAAAGACCCTAATTACAATTTTTACCTGTGTCTCCCGTAGTAGAATTAGACTACACTTAATTTTTTGCTAGACTAGTTATAATGGAATCTATTTGTTTAATGCTAAGTTTAGTCTTTCAGTTTAACAAAAGGCTATCTCCGCACTTTGTGAGTATAACCATGTATAATGTGAGCAAGTGTCTTCAAGTTTGCTTGTTTTGTATACTCTAAACACTATCGTGACCATAATGATACTAAAACTTAGAAGTTCGACTTTTAGTTTCCAGCTATCGTTTTTTTTATGCAAGCAAAAAAGTTTATAGGATCAATTTTTGATTTTGAGTAAACATTACAAAGACTTAATTAATTTTTACATTTTCTATCTTTTGCGGTAGATATGATTTAAACCAGTAAAAGTTTAGCCATAACACTGTGCTAAATTCTATCATTTATCTTGAACAATATTTAGAACGATATTATATGTTTTAACGTGAGACGCTATAAGTTTCTGTAGTTTATACAGCAACTTCTGGTATATATGTTCAAAAAATATATGACCATATAATTCTCCTCTGGTAGTTATGTTCTATATGAATTTTTTTATATGCATTTAATTCCCGGTTATTACTGGAGAAATAACTTATCGATGTCGATGAAAAGTGGAAGTCTAAGTTCCGAAATCAGTAAATTCATAAAAATAACAAATAATTTTACTTTATTACTCATTTAGGATGCATAAATCAACGTCATTAAAAGCACCTAGATTTTCTTTGTTGAAATTTGAAAACTGATACACCAGTAAAGTTTGAATAATATTTTTAAACTGATATTTTAAGCATATTAGTGTTCTGTTTAAAGCTTTCGACGTGTTAAATGTTTGAGAATTGGCTAAGAGTAAAGGAGATCAACCACCCATCCCCAGCAATCACCTGATCCTTTACCACGCGACCGACTTCTGGAGTATGGAATTAATATTGAACTTTATTGATTTGCTAAGTAGTATATATTGTCGGCTTATCGACTATCATTCTTGGACAAACCAGACGATTAAATTCAATAGTCTCTTTTATGTTGTACCGAGTTCTGGTTCATTGAGAATTGGATATGCTTCGCATAAGACTCTTGAGGTGTTTTACATTCTTTTCAATAAATTGCTAACATATCCATCAACCTGAACTAGAATCAGTAATGTACAAAATGAAACCTAAACCTATCCTGCGTGGAGTTGTTAGCGATGATTTTAATGTACTCACCAACATCCTAGAAATGATAATTCCTCTACACTTGATTCATAATGTTTTGGTCATAAAGATAGACAACAAGGTTCTTCAATATTGTATGTTCCCACTTTATACCCGCATATCGGCAAACGATGGATATTAGACAGCCGCATTAAATATGCTCTAGACTAAATTTTTCGACTTGACAATAGTTTGGACGCAAATTCTAGATGCAACCAGATACCGGTTGTTAACAGTTAGCTTTTTAGTGGTTGAATAAGACATTTGAACTAGTAAGACTATTTGAAATCTATCTTTTGATCTTCATCAAATTGAATTGCACTCGTTTTCGGCTATGTTGTATAAATGTTGATACATAACCATGAATCAATCTAATGTGAACTATGAATTAAAGCGAAGAATAAAGCAAATATCAACTCAGGGGCCAAAATGGCCATACCGAGTTATGTGGACAAACAAAAAACTTAACCTAGGCCCACGTTTCTAACACGATAGGATTGCTCCTTCAGGTTTTAATTTAATATTTACTGTACGGGATTTCTTTTATGGGTCTTTTTTTGTTATTATATATTAGTTTTTTTTGTTATGTTTGGTAATTTAAGTTTTTTAGTTTGGTCTTTGTTTTTTTGTATTTGTTGGTCTGATATTGGTGGGTAATTGAAAACTTTTTGGTATTAAAATATTTAATGATTGTTCGTTTTCTGACACGATTTCATCTGTCCAGTGTAGACACTCTATTCCGTTTGGATTAGCATCTGCATAGCAATTATTTTACCTATAAAAACTCATCATTATCCTCCTGGAACAAATGATAGTGGTTTAATTTAATTTTTTTCAGCATCGATGTCACTTTTACTTGGGTGGTAGCTTGGAAGTAAATATTTCCAAAACAGTTTTCAAATTTTAACCAGCCCCAGTGATTTCTTAAGGTAATTGCAACACTGAAGTTCATCAAACTTCCCTTGAGAGAGAGAGGCTTTAAGGGGATGCGCCCCTTGAAATGGTGTGGAATCCTAGATGGGGAGTGAGATTCACCGTTACCGAAGGAGTGTAGCGGGCATTACCCCTCCATGATTGGTATAGCTTCTTGTTGGTTAAAGGTCCTGCAGTCCCTTTGCAGTGATGAGGTAGAAATTCCTTTAAAATCCTCTATGTGCGCCTTGGTTAGTCATCTCCGTTTGTTATGTATAACTATGTGCCGGCTAATTTACGATATTCTCTTGCTCATTCGTATTTTGCTGGGTGCATAATATCCATATTGTTAGAATTTTTTTTTATGGTAAGCGGTTTAGACATATTACTATTTAAGTTATGAACGTTCCATTCTTACGGTTAAAATTTAAAATGGATTTGTAGGAGTGAGGACTCTAGGAGTGTTTTTTTAAAACGACGATTATTTGCTCTGTTTCGAAGTGTAACTTATTTCATATTTGTTAATTATTTTAATCTTGTTTAATAGGAATATAAAATGAAAATTATTTTTTCCTTTATAATGCTTCCTTTGGAATAAATATTTAAACCGAAAGTACACGAAACATTTTACATTTTGTAAAACATATATATTTTAGTATTACTAGTATAGTTGAGTGTATATTAGGTTATAGCACAATCTATTTCTCATTGTTTTTTCGATTCGATACTCTCTCTTTTGTAAAAGATTGGGCAGTGTAGAAAATCATGGTGTGAATGCTTGTGCAATGGTTTTGCCACTGCTGTTCTCGTTGTTGATTTATTGAATATATACTTGTGATCTTTTCAGAATAAGTTACCTTTTGCTAGGCGAAACTGCAGTTGGGGAAGATTCTAGACGAGATTAATGATTGTAAAGGTGGTTCCCTTTCTATTTAATAATATCTGTATTTTTGAAAAAATCATATGTTTGTAATGTGTCATTAGTGCCGTTGTTTTACATGCTTCGAAAGTTATAATTTTTAAAAAGCGATAAAGATACTTAATAATAACTTATGATAATTATCACAGTAAAGTTAATTAATACTTTTACTATGGTTTCTTTTGTGATTTTTTATATACGTTTTTTAGTTACATAGTAATACCTTCTTTAATTAGATGTTATTGCCTGGACGTGGTGGTGCAGCGGCATTTTCGCTAGAAGTGATGATGAAAGATGTAGCGGGTTGGGAGTGGAATGTGATAAAAGTGCATGGATTAGCTCCTGCGGAATCTGGGCAAATTTTGACTTGGAAATGAAGATGCGATTGGAGATTGAAGGTGGTGAGGCAGACTTTCTAAGTAAATATAAATATACTACCTCACAAATGGTCGTCTGTCCATTTGGAATCATTGTGTAAGATCAAGAGTTGACATTTCTTCCAAACTCTTACAGGTCCGGCTTTAAGTCCTTGTTGCTCAAGCAATGCCACCTTACTGTTGGATTCTAAAGCGCTAGAACCTGATTTAGGCTAGTGTGGAGTGAATCACATAATGTGAAATCGGAAAAATTAAAAGCGATTTGAACAGTTGGAGGGATAATATGAACTTATGAATATATGCTTTTACGTGATTGTTTTTAGAGGATTATATGATGAATACTCTCTCTCTGTGATCGTGATTTGAATAGAACATGTTATCTGTAATGGTCTTTGTTTAAGTAGGCGGAAAATCACGAGTGTTCGTTATCAAAGGGGTCACCGCGATTGGTAGGGGCAGTACAAAGGAGGAAATGAAGGCATTAGTGGGTTTTAATTAATATTTGTATTTGAAAATATAGGGATTTAATGAGGTAAAAGAAAGACATCTTAAATCGTGAGGTTACATATTTTGACTGGTAGCTTATATCAAATGGACAAAGACATTGTATTTCTTTAACTAGTGAGTTTAATAATGAGAGGTATTGGAGAGTCAAGCCAGTGTGAAATGAATCATGCGAATAGACTAGGGGCTAGGGGTTTCGTGGGCGAAGAAGTTAGATAGGGTTTGATTTTTTTGTAGTCAAGATAGCTTAATAGCCTTGATACTAGTGTGAGATAGTTGTGTCTATCCCTTGTATCAGGGAACACGAATGTATTCTATCTGAACACGAGCTGCATTGATACAGGCGTGCTTAGTATATCTATCCGTCTAGCGTTAAAAAAAATTAATTAGTCGGGAATAGAGGTGCAGCCGACGTATGTGAGGCTGGTTCAGCTTTCTTGAATATCAACTAGAAAATGAGCTTTACTGGCTTTTTATGAGCTGTTTTTATTAAGGAACTTACTATCTGAATGGTATAATGTAACCCAGAAGCTTATACTTCCTAGGTTCATGGCTCTTTCAGTCATTGGATCCTGATACGTATGTTAAAATCTCTTTAAATGTGTTTTGAACTGATATAATTCTTTCCTTTTTTTGAATCGGTTTTCCTGGATATTTTTATGATTTTCGAAGCAATCGTGCAAACATACCTTGATTCACTAATAGAATTGAAACAGGTCCTCTTAGATTTAGCAGCCAAGAATGGTTCTTCCTCAAGAATTGATCTGAGAAATGATTTTCGCTACTCGGAGTTGCGGGATGGGCATGTGCTATGTTCCTGTGCTGTTCTGAGTATCGGTGGTCGTATGTGTGCGGACAAGAATTTCTAGAAGGGGGCAACGGGTAAATGATTACCAAGATAGTTGCTTCACTGCGGGAATAATTGTGAATGGCGTGCCACCAGTTTTAGAATTCATAGCAGATTGAAGTCTATCTGTGACCTTTCTTGGAATATAGACCAATTACAGATTTGTTCCACTGGACAAGGGTATTTGTATGCTTGTAATTCCCCTCTAGTATTACCTCGCAGTACGAGCACAAAGGATGTTAGTACACAGATCAGTCACTGTGAACACATTGATTTTACCCCCGACCTATTGCCAGTATGGGTTGGGCTTTGGGAATTTATATAATAAACAAGTTTCAGTTTTTGTAAATGCAAGCATCTAATATTTATTCTTTCAACTTTTGATCCTATGAAGATATCAATTATTTTCATATTTGGGTATGGGGAGAAGTTCAATACAGTTTATTAGGGCGTTGAACCAGACCGCTAGAGGTAAGTACACGCACCTTCTGCTAATACATATGCCTATATAATGAGAAATTTATGCTGCTATTCTCGTTTATGATGAATATCGTGAGGGGAAAAGGATTGGTCCTATATGTCAGGCATAATAGAAATGTGACTCATCTGGTAGAAAAAGGTTATCAATCTTGTATAATAACATCATAGTAATAAGTAAGATGTTGATTAACTTTACTACTACATTTCTAATGTTAGGAATATGGTGCTTGTTTGTGTTACATTTTTTTCAAAATACTTTAAGGAGGAAAATTCTTTTTTTAATTACTGATATTATAGCTAGAAGACACTAATAAAACAACGTATATTATCAGAGTCGGTGTGAAGAGGCATTGAAGTGATAGAGCCTTGCTTACTAAGGAAACTGTAAGATAATTCCATTATCAATCTATATCTGCATGACTTTCAAATCTTCAGCTTGGTCAAAATAATCAACCTATCTGAAAACACTAGAGTATGTGAGGCGCTGCTGCTCAATAATAGTAAATTCGACAATTCTTCCTACACTAATTTGACAGTCTCAAGAAGATAATTTTTTTATGAATGTTTAGGAGAACCACAGAGAGCTGCCCGCGATCCTACTTGCTTTCGAACATTCTTGAAGTATCAGTTATATAATAGACTCTTATAAAAACTCTGGTGCAGCTCTATGACTAGGAAGCTTCTCATCACATTTTTATGCGACTTAAGTAGCTCAAGGCACAAACTTTATTTTAGCTAAGGACTGCTTATTGACCATAAAATTTGTGGTGCACTCTCAATTTTATTATCTACTTAAGGGTATATTTACCAGCAAAATTATGACTGTCTTGATGACTATTATATATTATTACTATTACTGAGAAAGCTGTCATTTTCAACTTAGATGCCGGTCAATAAATATAATTTAACATCCATTCTCTATACATTAATTCATAATTTATTATATTAAATCATTATGTTTTTAATGTAAAATGACCTTAGAGGGATATGATTGGAGAAATTATTTTTCTAAGAGGTGTTCATTTTGCTCTCTCGAAAAATAATTGGTAGAGTGAATTGCTATTAGAGATCTCGGTGTCCATGTTCGGTTTTAGGTTGGGAGCTTTACGGTTAAAGTGACCTTATGTAATTAGACACTTACACTACTATTATATTCAAATTATCACTAAGTATAGAACTGAATCTCAACTCATCACAATTTTCTCAAAATCTGGATTATTATAAAAAACTTTAGGAAGTACCCCTTATGCGTATGGGCCGGTAATAATCGATTTTCAACCTCTAATATACTATTTATAATACTTTATATATCTTATTTCTATATTTCTGATATATATATATTATATATATATATATATACTATATTTTTATATATTATATATAATATCTATATATAATATATATATTAATATATATTATATTCTTATATATAATATATATCTATATATTATATATTAAAATATATATTAGATATCTCTATATTTAATATATAATCTCATTATCAGATAACGTATGCGAAGTTTAGAAGTGTATAATATTGTCCGCATAGTGGTTAGTAAGTAAAGGGAGAGTGTGATAATGATATTATGATGTGGATGAGATAAAATGAGAATAATACTGTATAGAATGATACGTGCTATGTGTTTATTTCTTATATAATTATATCATAGTTCAAAGCTACTTTAAAAATTTACACATCTTGACTCTGTTCTTACTATTTTTTTCCCACTTTCATCGCTAACCGAATCTTATTCTCACGTAATCACTAATCACTATCATCCGAAGCTTATATAATTATTACCTACGTTTCGGCTTAATAATTGGTCTATAATCATGATTTATTTGAATTTAGTAGCCTAGTAGCTATACGTCAATTCTGGTCACCCCCTCACGTAAATACTTATCTTATTATTTCTTACGTATAATCTTTTAATTTTTTAATTATACCAGTATTTCATATAGTTATATAGGAATTTAGAGTATATAGCTATATATATATACTTTAATATTTATATATGTATATCTTTCATATATTTTTTTTTATTATTAATTAATATCTATATATTATAATATTATTATATATATTAATATTTACTATTATAATATTATATATATATATATAAATTATTTTATATTAATTATATTAATATAGTATATTTATATATATTATATATATCTCTAATTATATATATATATATATATATATCTCTGTTTATATATATATATAATATTTATTGACCTAATAATATATTATTATATATATATTGTATCTTTTTATTTAATATATATATATGTCTTATATATATTACTCTCTTATTTATCTCTTATATTCTTCTATTATATATATTTATTATATATATATATATCATAATATTATATATATATAGCTATATATATTAATATACTATATCTATATATATTATATTATTTATATTAATAATATTATATTTATATATATATATATATATATATATAACAATCTTATTTATATAGTATTATTATATTATTTATAATTATCATTATATTATATTTTATTTTTCACAAATTTGATTATAAATTATTATATATTATAGTTTACTTTATATTATAACAAAGGTTCTATATATATCTATTAGTTACTTATTTTAAGATTATATTCTTAGATATATATTATTGTATACTACTAATCTAGATATTACTATATGTACTTATATATTATCTATTTCAATTACTGAAATAAAAGTCTACATTTGCCCATATTTAATAGTCTATACGTTGAGATATGGAATGATTCTCATATATGATTACAGGTTTACTATACAACCCTCATTTTTTGGGTATCATACTATTAATATGGAATCTTTTAACATTATAATACGACCTTTAAATACGTACTTTACTTTAGACTTTAGTTACTGCTTTGTTAAAATTATCCGGTGGCGCGTGTTCGAACTACTTAATTTATAAATATATTATTTGATCATTGTTAGTGATAAGATACTTATTTTTTATATTGTTCCATAAGGTTATGTCTAATGTCGAAATATAGATAAAATTTTTAAACTCATACTTGTTTCAATTGTTTATCAGTATTTGTACTTCTATATATTTATAGTTTTTTTTTTTATCCGTCCGATATTTATGTATACGGTAATGGCTGATAGTATCCGAAACTTTGTAATTTCT
>JABUQX010107546.1:42500-45000 GCA_015478945.1 Trachelipus rathkii
AAACATCGATGAGGAGAAAAAAAAAACGATTTTTTTTAGCTATAGGGTCTTCATTTGTATATGCTATATTTTATCATCATCATCATTTAAAAAAAATTAAGGACCCTTCAATAAAGTTTAATATAAAAAATTTAATTATTTTATCAAGCAGGAAAGGTTTTGTGGCATGAGATATTTTAACGAAATATATTTTAAATTGATTATTATTATGGACATTAAGAGTGAAATAGAAATCAAGGATGAACTCTTAGAAAGTTCAGAAGATGTCAGAAACAATGATCAAAACTTTGAACAAAATTCGTGGTTGGAAAAAATTCCGGTAAGGAATTAATTATTATTATTATTATTATTATTATTATTATTATTATTATTATTATTATTATTATTATTATTATTATTATTATTATTATTATTATTATTATTATTATTATTATTATTAAACTTGTCATATGCAAATTTATCTTTTCTCCAGAAAGAAACTAAATTTATAACACTCATATGATGGTCAAAGGACGAATTGAAATAAAAGATGAGCCATTGATTTTTGAGGAAGAAAATTTGGAGAGTGAGCAACATATTGAACAAATTTCTCCATCAGAAGAAGAAAGCCTGGTAAGAATAGAGAATTAAAAGGTAGTTTTAGTTGTATTTTTTATGAATTTGAACGATTCTTTTGAATGAAATTTATTATTTTCATAAATTATTATTTTATCACTAGTGTGTTAAAAATTTTCTGTGACTTTATTATCAAAGTTACAATGGTCGCAATTTTGGGAGGTTACTCAACCATTTCTTTGAAATCCTATAACTTACTTCTGTTTCAAGATAAGACCCTTTTGAAATCAGCAATGAGAGAGAATTCCAAAGATTCGGAAATCAACTTTGTTTGGGAAAATGTTATTACTTTTTTTTTTCTTTATTTTTCTCCACAAAAGCATAATTGCCAGAGGCAAAACTGTTGCATATACAAACAAATGATCTAAATAAAAAATTTGTTTCTCCCCAGACTAAAAAAGCCCTGAAAATTCCATGTTAACCGGATGACTAAAAAAAATTATCGCAAATTTTCCTTTTTCCGAACCAAAAAAAGTGGTTTTGAAATTCAACCATTGCTGAGCTCTGGCATTAAAAAAAAAAATAATAAAACGTCAACATTCATTTTTTAGGTAATAGACCATTCTTCGTATATTTCAAGTTTCAAGTCATTTTGAGAAAAAAATTATAAGAACCGATTTAAAAAATGTCAAAAGGTTTTTCCAAAAAATGAAAATAGAAAACAAAGCAATATTAGACACAAAAAAACGCCTGAAATCGACGTTTTAGGAGTCAGAATAAGCTTTTAATTTGGTCAAAATTGGTTGAAACTTCAGAATAATTATGATCATCTCTGATTTGGGGCCAAAACTGAAAATTCCCATAGCCAACATTGGACGCAAGACGCTTAAATTTTTAAAAATTATTTTGTTTTACTAAGTAAAAAACTGGATTAAGTAAGTATACCTGGATGAAAAGAACACCCCAGTTTATTCCTTGTTTTATTATTATTATAGAAAAAGAAGGAAAGAAATGAACTTTTATACAAGTTGCCAGTGAAAACCTAGGTAATATTTTTTAATGTACATTTTAAAATGGCTTTTCAATTTTGATTGTACTTGATAAAAAGGTATTTGTAAGTTAAATCTAAAGTAGAGAATCTGTATTTAAAAGTTGGATATTCACTTTGAAGTATAGTTGTTTTCAAGTGTAATTCTTCAGTTTCTGAGAATAGGATGGATGTTGGGATATTGATGAAAAGAAAGTGATTGCAGAATTGGTAAAATTTTCCAGTCAACAGTATTTCTTCAGTATGAAATTTCTCTGGACTTCTCTTTCCGTCAACACAGTTTTGGCAACAGCATGGTGGACTGGTTTGTGTAGGCAATGCTGGTTATTAAAACTAGCATCTCGAATTCTAGACCTTGCCACTTCTGATATCAGCATGCGAGAGGAATATGTCTTCACAAACAAATGTGCATTCGAAAAAGAGGAACAAGAGCTTGCAAATGAGCATGTAGAAAAACTAGTATTTGTTAGTCAGAATTTGAAACTGTGAGCCTCATGCTCACGGTAAGTTTGGAGGCAGTCATCAAACCTATTACACAAAATATTCTTTGGGCCAGCACTCTCAGTCAGGTGTTCCTGTTACTCATCATGATATTGATCTGCAACATCCAAGTTCAAGTACCAGCCCTTTAGTATCTTCATATCCTCCTCTGTCCTCCATAAATACACCGATATTTAGGAAAATAAAGTCTAAAGACTTTAAGGAGAAGAAGAATATTGAAAGCTCTGCCTCTGAGTCAGAGAATGAATGTTCCTCCGCAAATATACAATACGATGATTCAAATTGATTGGAAAGGTGTCTGATTCTGACTCCGAGAATAAAGATGCTGATCATGAATAATGCATATGTACCATATAGCATATACATTACTTTTAAATCTTATATAGTTTCTAAATT
>JABUQX010107546.1:47500-62500 GCA_015478945.1 Trachelipus rathkii
TTGAATGTAAACTAAAAATCAAATTTAGAAGTGATGGTTTATACCGGTTGTGGTGGGCGCTTTGGGAATTGTAAAATCTAGCCTGATCGCCCACTTAGGACGTCTTCCGATTAAAGCAACAGCATTTGAAATATGTTTGGAGGTGGTAAAGAAGAACCTGAGTTTCATTAGGTTGGTGTTGAGCATGTAGAGGAGAGAATTATTATGTGCCATGTGCCAGACCTTTGACCAAAGGTTTGAGGACGAATGGTACTTCTTACAGCCCTTTAAAGGATGAGGAAAATATTATTAAATGTTCTGAGTGCGACTGTGAATTACTAAATTCATTTCTTAATATATATAAATTACATTTGTTAATAAATATAAATATACACTCAGAACATTTAAAAAAAATGTATTTTATTTTTAATATAAACTTATTTTTAAATCCTCCTCTAAAGGGCTGAGCAAAACAAACCGTCCTCAAAAATGGGGTCTAAGGCGGGCACATATTTGTTCTCCTTTACGTACCCAACACCAACCTGATGACCTAGACTCTCTCCTTCTATTTCGAAACATATTTCAGATGTTACTCCGATCGGGAATCTTTCTAGGTGGGCAATCAGTTTTAGGTTTCACTGTTTCTAACTCACCCATCACTACCGGTTCCACTACTACTTACTCCATGTTCCACATTCTCTGGATTTTGTATTTGAGGATCTGATGCTTAAGATATTTATATTTTACCTGTGGATTTAGATCTTTAATTTCTGTTTTATTAATAATATATTTCCTGCACTTTCCTTAATTTTTCCATTTGTACAAAGGCTCACTTGTCTAGTCCGAATTCCAATCTATATCATGTGAATTTTTTTTACCACTCTTAACTTGGCCTTTTAGTTTCTTCTTTGTTTGGTGAGTGTAGTCTTAGATCGTCCTTATAGAACAGGTGTGTCATCCGTTTTTTTTTCATTCCTTGGGTTTATTTTGCATCCTTTGGTATGGTTGTTTGCTGCAAAGGGGATTCGGTGCTAGTACAAGCAATGGGGAGGGTATCGAATCACCACGGAATAATCCCCTTTAATTTCAGTTTCATCCAGTTTCTTAACTTTTCTTTTTTTTGTCTTAATTTTATGAATCCTCATAATTTTTTCTAGCAATGAGTAGAGCTGCTAAAAAAGAAGTCTTTATCATGTATGTGTTTGTTTTTCCAAGTTTTGTTTTATAATTCTTTCATCGTTTTCAATATTTTCCACTTAATTTATTTTCCTTTTAACAGCAGATTTAGAATAAGTGGGCTAAATCTGTCTTTTTGTGTGTGATTCATCATAATACAAATGTAAAAAAAATTTTCCCCTCTGTTTTTTTTTTTTTTTTTTTTTTTTTTTTGCTGAATGAAGGAAATGAGGATAAATTTTTGCTACTGAACCGATTTAAAAATTTTATTGGAGATTTTTAAATTCTGACCATTAGTAAAGTTCTTAAAAAAGAATTAAAATGGCTTTTTTTTTTTTTAACGTTTAAGAAAAAAAACTTGCCGCATCTCTAGCCACGAGTGAGTGAAGCTTTCTATCCAGGTACCTTTTCGCTACTCTGCTGTTTTCCATCATCATCTTTTTAATCAATAAATGTTCCTTTGTTCCATAGGACTGCACCATTTTCGCTCATTTTTCATTATCTTATTGGTTGTTATGTGTTCCTGCATCCTTAATCCTACCAATCCAGCCAGTGTTTTTATACAATTTTCGAAAGGAAGATTATTCTTTTATATATACTTACTAGTAGGGTTGGCCTAAGCACCAGGTGCTGTGCGGTGCGGTGCGGTGAGGCACAGCATTCCAGTATCAAGGTACAGTGCGGACTGCGGTGCGTAAAATACTGGTGCTAAGCCAACCTTGCATACTAGAGTCATTTGTCTTCTCCGATTTTGGTGATAAGGTTGTTTCTCTGAGTACAGTCAAGCATCAGTCCATCCGAGGAGTGCGCTTATTATGGTTTTCGCACATAAGCTGTTTACTTTTTAACGTGGCAAGGTTCTATTTCAGAGTTGCGAGACATTCGTTTTACATTTCACACTTGCGCTGTTCACTTTCATCGGGCGCAGTTCATTTACAAAAGTGTGCCATTGTATTGCACAGACTTTAATGCGCTGTTAATTTAAAATGGTGCACGATTCAGTTTCTAAGAGTGCCAAATTTGATTTTCACACTGCGCTGTATTGTTCAATTAAATAAGCCGAGCGAGTTTTTTCAAGAGTGGCGCATTAGTTTTTACACACTGCGCTGTTCATTATGAATTCGTAGACAATTGGACATTTTGTGCATTGTTTTTCTCGTTGCGCAATTGAACTTTGTAGTTGCTTCTCGTGTGCGTAGTCAACTTATAATAGATGCGCAATTGACTTTGTGTATGAATATTTTTGTGCGCAATTGAATTTAGTGTTTGCCTTTCATATGTGCGCAATTGAACTTTGAATTGCTTACATACGATGCGCAGTGGAGACTTTGTAGTTGCCTTTTGTGTGCGCAGGTCACCTTATATGTCTGTAACGCAATGAATGTGTTTAGCACTTCGATTAGTTGCGTCAGTAGACGACTTTGTATGGGCTTCACGTGTGCATGCAGTCCAAACTTATATACGTGCTGCAATTGACAGTTGTGTTTGCCTTCATTGTAGCAATTGAGATTTTGTTTTGACACTTCATTTGTGCACAGTGACTTTGTATTGGCTTCACGTGTCCGCAGTCAACTTATACGTGCGCAATTGACATTATGTGCTTGTTTTTCTCGTAGCAGATTAACTTGTAGTTGCTTCTCGTGTGCGCAGATCAACTTATAAGAGTGACGCAAATTGACTTTGTGGGTTTGCTTCATGTACGCAAATGATTTATGTGTTTGCTTCATTTTGTTGACAGCAGTGACTTTGTATTGGTCTTTTCAAGCATAGCAGCAAGATTCATTTGCTAGAGGTGCAAACAGTTGATTTTCACACCTGCGCTGAGTTCACATTATAAACGTGCGCAATTGAAACGATTTGTGTTTTGCATTGTATTTCTCGTGCGCAATAAACTATGTGTAGTATTAGCATTTCACGAGTGGTATTTCAGCTCAACCTTAATAATAACACGTGCAGCAATTGACTTTGATGCTGTTTTTTTCACGCTGCCAAGTTAACTTTGTAGTGCTTCTCGTGTTGCTGCAAGTCAAATCTTAAGATGTGCGCATTGATTTGTATGATTTTGTCTTCATAATTGTATCAGCAGGTGCACTTTGTATTTGCTTCAGTGTGCGCAGTCAAAGTTATTACGTGCGCAATGACTTTTGAGAGAGTATTTGCTTCACGTGTGCGCAAGAGATGCAACTTATAGCGTGCACACAATTGAGCTTTGTGTTTGACATTACCATAGAGTGCGCAGGGACTTTGCAGTCGCACTCACGTTGCGCAGTAACTTATCGATGAGCAATTGACTATTGTGTGTTCTTCATAGGTGCGAAAGTGAGAATTGCAGTCCGCTTCACGTGTGTGCAGCAGAAAGCAACTCATACGTTATGGCAATTCTTTTAGTTGCGCAGATTCATTTCATATATGCGCAGATAGACATTGTGGATGGGTTGCCTTCACCGTGTGCGACAAATTGGAACTTTGGTGGTTTGTTTCAAACAGGTGGGTGAAAGATTGTATTAATGTGATATTTTTTTACCTTGCCCGTTAGTTTTTCCAGGGTTATAAGCTGACCTCTAGTAAGCAGTCTGGGAAATATTGACACTACTTCACATTTATAAATATAAATTTGTTCCAAGGATGGATATAATTAAATTCGATTTAGACTTAAAGGTCAACAGAGGAGTTTCAAATGAAAATCATTGCGTCTCTTGGATGAAAATATGGCTAAGTTAAAAGCAAAACTACAAGGGTGAAGCTGAGTCCCCTTCGGATGAAAAGGGGTGTATTAAGAAGAAAGCTCGAAAAATTATGCTGCAAAATTTCCCTGAAAAGGAGTTGAATAAGAGTCGCACATCCTTATCGACTTCCGTATGTTATCAAAACATTTTTGCGACAAGGTGGACTCGATATCTCGGACATTAAGCTCAAGATAAATCTGATCGAGAAAACCTATTAATAAGGGCTGAGTACAATAATTCGACCAATCGCATCTAAGAACAAAGAGATTATCGCGTACTGATGCTTACCAAACATAAAAGTGGGCTCAAGCATCAAACATGTAAGAGTCGCATAGGTATTAATTGAAAACGAAGTTCGAGAATCTTCTGATGCCACTTTCTAGAACAAATGAGAGAAAAGCTTGACAAATTCGAAACAACAACTATGCTGTGAACACTCAAAAGTCTTATTTCATGCAGCATTTTAGCCTGAAGATCCCATCCCTATAGAAAAAATGAGCGGAGATTTTTCAAGGAGAAGGACAGCACTCCTTTCGTTCTTTCCTGCAGGAGTTCAATAATGTGTATGGGGGAGGAAGGACTTGTCAAAAGCTTACAAGCTGTTAAGTTGCAGTATTTCAAGTCCCATAAGGGATATGCTCTCAGAGACATTGAGCATTTGACGGGTACGGATGAGAACTATGAAGTTACCTTGTCCATTTTAAAAGAAAAATTCTTTGGAAAGGCCTCATTATTGTTCTATTTTTCATGACTGGACTCATTCGAGCTCTGGACGGAAGCAACAACTTGAAACGGTTCGAATATCACTTCTATTATAAAGGTTCGTGGACTCATCTAAAAAGAAGCTCAAGGGGCTCGGGGTTGACCCTTTACCCAGAGAAAAGTTCTGAGGTGCAATTAACAGAACGACGATTATTAGGTTGGTAAACTTCTCTCTTCATTTTTTAAGAGAGTTATAGCTGTGCGAGACTAAGGAACAATATCCGTCGATTATATGATTTTTAAGGAGCATAATCAGATAACATCAATATGCCTGAGGGTTTTGCACCTAATCAGAACATCAATTCACATTTCTCAACTAAGATCATATAATTTCTTACAAGAGAGGAAACTTCAAGACGGAGAAGGAGAACCTCTCTGCTAGAAAGAGTCATACTTTCAAACTTCAAAGAGGTGTGGCTCTCTAAAAAGATACAGACTTCTCTTTGAGCCTCAATCAAATTCTAATTCAAATTCAAGATATAATCTTCAAGAGGAAGTTCCAAGTGTAAAGCTGTGGCAAATGGAGACCATTACCTCTCTGACTGCACGGTCTACGTAAACTCTAAATCAAAAAGGGACAGATGTGGCATTAAACATGTGCTGTAACTGTTCCAGCATAAAGCCACGATGGCGATACATGCCGGTTAAAATACACTCATTTAAATATCCATGCTATTTTTAAAAATGATAAGAGCGAAAACAAATCTAAGCAGCTCTAGGTTCAGCTGGAACCACTAATCAAAAATCTAGGAGAGCATTTCTCTGTCAAGAAATGCTGATGAAGGGAAATAAAAGCTGAATGTTAATCATTTGTATAATACATAGTGGAATCATCAGGTTCACATATTTGCTACAAGAAGATCCATAAATAGCAGCAATAACAAAATCATTTCTATCGTTCTCTTATAGAACTGGGATTCAAATCAGAGAGTGTATGCTGGATCTAAAAATTGCTTTCTAAAAATCGAGGAATCACTGTGACATTACCTCTAATATAATCAGAAATTATAAAAAACATTTATGCGAGAAGAAGAAGTACACGAGTACCTAGGTAGAGCCTAGAAATATGATAAATTGGCTGCTTATGCGATACCTTCTTTAGACATGACCGAGTCCTGGTCGACCCTTATATTGGATTGTTGAGGTTATATTTTGCGGTTTAAAGTGGGTTAGCATCAGCCATCTAGTCGCATTATCGTTAAAAATAAATGTGGCAGACGAGTCTTTGATGGGCTTTATGAGGGGATTCGTCGATGACATCGACCTCTTTTACGGTACTGACACTATATTATGCATAAATGAAGAAACACTTGACCGTAAAAAATGATTGTTTTGGAAAAAATGGTAGTAGCCCATGCAGACTTGCTTTGGGTTTGGTTTTCTGTTCGAGCGCAGTGAATTCCTTTTTACTTCTCATCACCAAGCCTTTCCTATACAGAAAGCGAGACTTCAACATCAACTCGTGATATACAATCAATAATCAGAGGGTCATGACTATCCAGTCTAAGTCCTCGCTGCTCCATAAAAAACCTATTCCAAGCTCTCTATCTCAATCAACTCGATCATTGAACCACTACATATACCTACTTACGCCGGGAACGTTCTTATGCATTTTCTTCAAAATGAAAATAAGTGGCGACCTGGGTTGATATCTGTACAGTTGGAGCATTTGGAGTAAGTTACTGGGAGGAGAATTATTATGGTACTAGATCGATAAGGTAAATTTTATAATCTAAATTTCCACAATGAGCAATTCAAATTATCGATGGAAACTACATAATTGAAATCCATGGATCCTCCAGAATTATGGATAGGTACCCTTCAAATTATCGTATTGCTTTGAGTACGCTTAGAAGACGAGTTAAAATCGTCTCAGCAATCAAGATCTTGATAAGGCCTACACTGATGTTTTTTAAAAGGAAACAGCTGAGCGATGTGGCATCATCGAAAAATTCTCTGTTTGGATTCCGAAGGGTTCGATCGTATTACAATAAGGAAGCCAAACAGGATGTATATAAATTGATGATTACAGTTTTCACTAACTAAATCAGCCTGTGGTTCAATTGTCGCCTTATAAAACAAGAGAGCGTCTTCTTTAATCAAGCTGTTACCCAGGCATCGACTTGTTGGGTCTCCTATTTTACTTAGTCTCGCTTTTTCTTTAGGACCGAAAAATATGTGGTTTCGTCGCTGACACTCGAAGCCTTGTCTTCAAAATCATCTTAACTTGAAAGCGATCCGTAACAAGTTTTTGTTTTTCTTCTGGGAAGAATGGAGACTTGTTACTTATAGGTACGCGACAATCATTTTTGGCCTTGCGGTATCCCTTTTTATCTTAGGAGCCGTAATAAGACATCATATTAAAAGCAAATATTCATTCGATCTGGTCTCTCGGCTTCTTGTCAATAACTTGTATGTGGATAATTTTATCTACACTCATTCATCCCCTGATGTTTTGAGAGACATCTATTCAGCCTCGGTAGAAAGGATGAAGGAAGGTGGGTTCAACTTGTGTTCCTGGAACACCAACCACCCTTTCTAAAAGCTAAATCAATAGACGCTCAATGCTTTCCTCTTATAATTGTGATGAGGAAAAAGCATTGGGGTATTCTTACCATCCGAAAATGATACCTTTAGATTTAGCCCAGACTTACCTTACTCAAGTCGAATCAAAAGAGATTCTTCTCTGCCCAAGTAATACAAATTTTGATCCTCTTTCTTTTTTCCTCCTGTAACCTTAAGGGGACGCTGTTGATGCGGCGGACATGGGAAGAAGAAATGAGTTGGGATGATCCATTGACCAGGAATAAAAGAAGTTGGGAGAAACTTGTCGCTGATCTCGACGCCTCAAAAACTTAATCTTTTTCACGCTTCTGCTTTGAAGCATAAAATTCAACATCTCAACATCTTTTGTGACGCAAGTTCACAATGTTATGGGTTTGCAGTCTACGTCATCGGTTCAGAAACTGTCCCGTCATTATTGTGGGCAAAATCTAAGGTGGCCCCTCTCAGAGGAAAAACACTTTCTTGTCTCGAACTACTATCAGTTTATTTGGCTCTTAAGTGCCTTCCACAAATATTGACGGATTTGTCAGAGGTTGAATTCAAGGCTGTCAACATCTTCTCGGATTCCCAAATCGTCCTAGCATTCAAGAGTATGACCATCGAATTACAAAACAATTTTTGTCAAATAGAATCCAAGATATAAAAAGTATGGTCTCCTCCATGAGAGATGACAATTTACTGCTATCTCTGTTCACTACGTATAATCGGTGAAACCTCTGCCGACTTTGAATAACTCCGAGGATTATGACATCGAGAGTTTGTCAAACACTAAGCCTGTTGAAATTTGTTACCGAACTGGCTCCAAACCATG
The DNA here is from genome assembly GCA_015478945.1 of Trachelipus rathkii. Taxonomy (NCBI): domain Eukaryota; kingdom Metazoa; phylum Arthropoda; class Malacostraca; order Isopoda; family Trachelipodidae; genus Trachelipus; species Trachelipus rathkii. The sequence continues at coordinate 55,520 of JABUQX010107546.1, forward strand.
AATCATGGTTTTACTGGCCCAATTTCGGCAAGTGGGGGGGAATGGTGGACCCTCTTCAACCATTTATGGCATAACAGGCCCCACCTCTCGCTATCCATCAACTATTTTCACGATATTCTTCTTTGTCAACATTGTTGAGAGTAATGTTCTCTACTTTTCAAATTCGGCGTATCAACTCTTTCCTCAATCGAATGTGACAGAAAGTAGACTTTCCTGTTAAAAGTAATTGCAGCAGGAACAGCTTTCATGTTGAACTTCGGTTCGTAATGATGTTAGTCGAACCTGCTGCTTCTGCTTACTAACACACCTGATTTGGTCTTCTCGTCTCATCTCTTTTAGATGACTCAGGGCTATAGAAGTAAGGGCCGTCTATCTGCGTAACTAATTATTACTCGTGTTAGGGTGAATCCTGTAGTTCTTGGTAAATCCCATCATCTGACCTTTCTCATTATTAAAGAATTGCGGCATGGTTGCTCGCCTACAAACAACCTTCCGGCATTCAGCGCACCCCTTACAATGTATTCGCTTTTAAAGCGTTTTGGCCATTACCCATCTAGCTGTGAACATCACGATAAGAAAATATGTCGAATGTGTCATCTCAAAAGTACAAACAGCTTTTCTTCATATCCAAAGTTCACAAATTTTCCAAGTTCAGTTAGCTCTCTTCGAGTCATTTTGAATTGACACTGAAATATTACCATTTTTCAAGTCAAGAGGTTCAAGATCAACACAAAAAATGTAACATATTGATTGTACCTTGTCTACATTCGTTGTGTGTATTTATGATTTGATCCTGACATGTCGCAAAATTCATTTGTTGCAATCGTTCAAGGCGTTTTTTGTCACTAAGTTGAGTTACAAAATTCCTTATATAGTGACAATGCCCGTTTCTTTTAATTGAAGCGCGGATGCTCTTGAACAGTTCGTTGTTTCGGAAACAAGTTCGAGTTTCTGCGTCAAATAAAATAAACATATCAAATTCTTTGTAAGCCTGTGGATATGAAAGTATGTGGGAAAGATCAATTCGGACTGTCAAAAACTGCCTCTACAAGAGGAGGGCGTAAAAGTTTGAATATTTCGTTTTATCACTATCTGTGGCATAGTCGCTGACAGCTATTAACTTCGAGACCTCCTAATTACACCTCTTCGGCAAGCGATCTGTACCTTACCCCAAATTGTTTTTAAAACTTGGCTATACAAGTCTATGTAACTGATCCTCTTCTTCAATTCAACCATCTAGAGAGGACTTATTCCAGTCCTCAAATAATCTTAGAGAAAAATGTTTGGGACTTTAGAACTCGATGGTATTCCGAATACCTCTTAAGCCTGAGAGAAGTAAGAAGAAGATCTGTATCAAGGTCGCATGGAAGAATAAAGTAAAGGTGGGGACGTTGTACTTATTAAAAGTCCTGTAAAGGAGCGCCCATATTGGCAAATGGGCATAATCCAAATGCTCATTGATATGATAGAATGGAAATGTTCGTTAGTTTAAAGTCCGTACCCTCAGGAAGGATAATAATGGTGACTTATTAAATCATTTATTCCTCTGGATTACTTTGACTCATAGTGGGAATCGGTAATAATCGTTGGAAGATGCCCCTTCTACTCGAGGTTCCTTGTACATCTTCTTCTCAGGATAGTCCAGTCCTAGTGGTAAATCCAATCCGTAACAAGATACTGTCCACAACAAATCCAACAATCTCGTCTAAAAGAAAAGGGCGGTCGTGGCGGGATCTAAATTTTCTCAATGTCGGTATGTATTCGGAATCGGAATCAGAAGAATCCTCAGATTCTGATGATTATTATCATTATTTCGGATACATTAATGATTAAAGATTTTTTTTTTCTTTTTTTTAAAGTTATGGCACAAATTCGTGTCGTAAATTTTATGCCTCGCCCCCGCCCAGGATATTTAAATTTAATCTTTTAGTATCTCAATTTAGTCACACTCTACTTTTCAATATTTTGTCAAATGTTCGAAAATGGTAATTAATGGATTTAATGATAAAAAGGTTATTCATTTGTTTTGGTTAATATGGAGATATGTTCCCTTTTGAATTGACAGTAACATGAATAAATAAATCCACTGGTAAAAATTTTGCTTATATCAAGGCTTTATGCTTTTTGCCTCGTGATTACCGTTTGTTGAATCTCGTCATTGCTTTTTCTTTGATTTCGTGAATCTCGCATTTATTGCCAAATATCATATTTACTCTCTCGCTTTTGTTTATTTTTTTCATTGGGAGTAAAGAAGTCTTATTCAAAACCTACTATTTTTGGCTTTTCAAATTGAAAAATTCAAATTAAATTGTGATTTAAACTGTGTGGTTTCGTAATCGGTGAATTCTGTATATTAAGTCAGTCTCCGTAGTGCAGAGAAGTTTTGACTCGCAGTAACGTAACTGTTTGATTGAAAGAAACTTATTTCAATCTAATACTGGAAAAAATCCAATCAATTAGATCGCACTTACCGTCACTGTCCTTCTGATTTTTAACTTCAAGTAAGTTGTTTTTTGTTTCTTTCATATTATTTAAAGGGTGCATTTTCTCCATCTTCGTATTTACAGTAAATTAAATTATTCACAGTTTTTATAGTTGCTGTTTAAAACTCCTATGCATAAAAAGTGTGGTATTTTGATCATCTTAAAATTAAACGAGGAGAGTACATAATTAGTTTTATAATATATATATATATATATATTAATATAGTATTCTTATTATATATAATTATATTATATATATAATAATACTATATTATCATATATATAATATATATATATATATATATATATATATTATATTTACATATAATATAAATATATTTATAATATATATATATATATATATTAATACTATATATATTATATATATATAATATATATAATCACACACACACCCTCCCCCACCCCCCACACACACCACTATTATATAATATACTCTTTGGAATGGCCTTAAACCCTGGCAGGTGACAACTTATAATATATATATATATATATAATATATATATTAATATATATATATATATATATATATATATTATATATATATATATACCCTACTATATATAGTATCATATATATATATATACTATATGCATATATATAAGTATATACTCACCTATATATTACCGTATATTATATATAATATATATATATTTATTATATATTATACTATATTATTATATATATATTATATATATATATATATATAATATTATATACTATACTAACTAACCAACCTATATATAATGATGTATATAATATGCGCAGTATAATGCTAGTGGTGTCCAGTGTGATTTACTCTTTTGACATCCTCGCAATGCAGATGTTTATTCTTACATAGAAATTGGTGGGCAGGTCTTTTTATCATTTTATGTGAGCAAAAAAAAAAGCTAATAATAAAAAAAATAAATAATTCACGGTCCTGACCCGAGTGTTAGCGGGAGGCCCGTCGGAGGTTATAGGTGTCCAAGACACGCCTCACTCCTCTGTGGGAAAGCTAAGCTTCAGAGGTTTTAAAATGATGGGATTCTTTTCGTTGTTTCAAGATATAACACCTTGGAGTACCATCTTCAAGGGTAAGGTTCAAATCACACTTCTGAGGACCACTAACAAATAATACAAATAATGTGCGTTATTGCACAAATATCTTTTGAATGCTAAAAAAGTCCGATTAAAAATTACGCTCCAGTGGTTGCCCTGACCCGATAGCGGGGAGGAACGATCGGAAGGTTAGGTGTCCAAGACCCCCTCATCCTCTTGGGAACTAAGCTTTCAGAGGGTAAATGATAGGGTTTCTTAGTATTCGTTGGTCAAGAGGTAAAACTCTTGGTTTTAACATCAAAGGGTAAAGGTTCAAACCCACTTTCAGATATTAGAAATATAACATTAATATAAGTACAACCGTATATCATACTTCTAAGTGTATTATATATATCTACTATACTAAGACCTCATATAGTATATATATTATATATAATATATTATAATATAATATAATATTTATTATTATATATAATTATATATATATTACTATATTTATATATATATCTATATATATAAGTATATATAATAATATTATATAGTATATTATATACCTAAGTAAATATATTAATATCTATTAATATATATATATTATATATATATATATTATATATTATATATATTATATATAGTATATATATATATATAATATATAATATATTATATATAATATATATATATTATATATTATTTAATCATATATATATAAGTATATCAAATCTGTAACAACTATTTCTTTAAATCGCCCTATTATAATATATATATATATATATATATATTATACACACACATATATAATATATATTATATATATATAATTATATATATATATATATATTTTAATAATATTATAGTATAATATATATATATACCCACGCCCCTATATATATATATATATATAATTACTATATATATTATAATACTATATATTATATATATATTATATGACTATATTATACTACTAATAGTAATAAAAATAATAATAACATCATAATAATCAGAATAATCATAATAATCATAATAGTATTATCAATTATTATTATTATTAATTATTATTATTATTTTATTAATTATAAATTAATTATTATTCTTATTATTATTATTATTATTAATATATTATTATTATTATTAATTATTATTAAATTCCTTATCAATTTAACCTAAATTTATTGGTTACTTGTGATCACCGATTAAGGGAAGGGTTCAATGTTTGAGATTTTGGGACCCGATTTTAGCCTGCATTTTAGACATCAAGGTTCTAATTTTCAGACATATTGTTGAGTAGGGAAAAAAGCAAACCACAGATTTTTATGACCTTTAGAACGTAATTTTCGGGTGTTTTTGTGTCTGTAATCATTGTTTCGGCGTTTGCATTTTTTCCAACCTAATTTTTTGACATTTTTTCGTATCAATTTCCACAATTTTTTTCGAAATTAATTCAAACTTGAAATATTCATAGATGGGTCTATTAAGCACAAAATGCACATAGAAGTTTTTTTATTTTTGGAAAATTGTGCTCAGCAATTAAAAAAAAAAAGTAGGTTTTAAAATTCATTATTATATTCGACAAATTATTATATTAAATATCAGCATAATATTTTATGTAAACCTCGGAGTGTGCTGCAAAATGTAAACAAAACTCAGTAACTCAAGAATGCAACATTTGATTTTTCATTAAACTTGAAACATAGAACGTTCTTTGGTTTGCAAGAATGATTTGCCAATTCAAAAAGACCTTAACTTCTACTCTGAAGTTAAGCTTACTAGACTGTTGTTTTTTCAAAATCAACTCAATCTGTTGAGAAAATTAAACTCTGTCTATCCCTAAGCTTACTTTTCTTTATCCAACAATGACTAAACTATAAAAGGTAATAAATATAACGTTCTAACAAATTTTAAACTCGATCGTCACTCATACAAACTTATAAAGAGAGTCAATTTTCTGGATAAATGACTGGGTTGCTGCTTCTACAAGGACATATAAATCTGAATTTCGTGTAGGAAAGTTATTTGATGAAATAAAGGAATTAATTGAAAAATGCAATCTTTTATTCGATACTGATTGACATACTTTTCATTGACATATTTTTCATAAAGTAGTAGTTTCTAGCGTCGCCTTATTTGAAGTTATGCTTATTCTGTTATTCATTCCCATATACCTGTGTAAAAATGCTTAAACATTATTTATAAATCATTTCTCAAATTTATTAAAAGGAGAACCAGCTTAATTGTTGTAAAAAAATTATTGAAATTAAAAAAATATTCCTTGTTTTATTAATAGAACCAAAAACATTGTAAATAGTTTTAACAAATGTCAAATCAGGATTTGCAAACTGTCAAAGTCGTCGAAGTGTAACTCTTGAAATTATTGAGTGTGATGCTGTCTTTACTTCCCATGAAAAAAAGCAGCCAAGATGACTCGGAGCACCTATGGCCCCATCTTATCAAGTAATAATTTGGGTCTGTCAAGAGCAAGACGGAGTATATTGAGGACAATAGAGTGATGTACAAGAGAAAGATTGAATGCTCCCAATGTAAAAAAAAAACCTTCAGCTTTGACATTAAATCAACACATAGCTTGAAATCGCACTAGTTGATCATAAGTAACTTACACCGATACTTTTTATATAGATTTTATTTCTTTTTAATTATAAAATTCAACCATTAAATATTTCACATATTTTATTTACATGAATAAGGATTTAAGTTTTGTAATTTTTTTAAAACATCCTTCTTTGCACAAGGAGCTGTGTACTGCAATTGAAAGAGGGTCAAAGCGGGGCCGGAGCTTCTCAACAGACAGTGAGACACCCAGCAAAAAGCGTCAGACCATCATTCTCCAGTCTAGGTCGAAAATATTTAAACAGAAGAGAGCTCTTGATATCTCCTCAAAAGACGGGTTTTAATTTTAAGTTTATACTTAAGGTGGAAGATCTCGTCTACTAGTTAGGCGAAGGAATTCCCTTTTTAAAGCTTTGAAAATAATCGTTTTTTTCTGTCTCAGTTAGTATTTTGAGAATGATCAGAAATATTTTCTGCTCTCTAGATTCTGCTTACAATGGCATTGGGCTATTCACATTTTGGAGTCTGATTTTTTGTCGAATTTCCTGTCCTATACTGAACTCTGATTCACTCCCCCTACAGAACGATAAAGGGATGAGGGTCTTTGAATATCATTGCATAATGAGGTGAAGGTTGATTTAACACATTTTTAAGGTATTATTTGGCCACAACGCATACAGCTGGACTGGGAACAACAACAAGTTTTCTCTGGATGACGGTTCACTGGATAAATTTGAATACTTGAAGAGAGTGAAGGCTGTCCTTGCCTGTAGAGAGTATCCTGTTTCTCATGACAGCACAGTCCTAGCAACAATATTACGGAAATTCATCAACAATTTTGCATTGAGTATAAGGTCAGTAAAAATCAATAATAATA
>JABUQX010107547.1:0-19057 GCA_015478945.1 Trachelipus rathkii
AACGAGTGGAGGGTGCCCTACCATTATATGCGGATATATATGATTTGGTTCATCGGTGGCGAATCTGCAGAGGAGTTTAGAGAATTGGGCGTAGAGGAGATTTGGCCAGGGGTGTGTAAAAAGGAGCGGAGCTTTTGGAAACGTAAACTTGAATAAGAGTAAGTTATGGTTGTGAGTGAGAGGACAGTCCTATGTGAAGTTATTATGTTAGATGGTTGAGCAGCTGGAACACGTTCTGAGTTAAATATTTTGGCGGATATATGTTGATGCAGAATAGGGGAGAACGGGACATTGCAGAGTTGTAGGTAGGAAAGTGGTTGAATGGCAGGAACGGTGCTAGTGCAATAAATCGTTGGTAAATGTAAAGGACTAAGTCTTGACGTGTGCTAGTGGTCTTACATTGAGGCGGATGTTGTTACCTGCTGTAATTGTATATAGTAGTAGGATCTATGGTTCTGGAATAAGAATATAATCTTACTTTTCCAGCTGTCTCATGGACAATTTTAGTCTTTGATATAAATTTGAGAAGAATGATATCAGACAGCTATGAACGATAGGAAGGTGGTGGCCTGGATGAAATAGAAATAGAAATAAATTGAAATATGTTGACGGATGGTTGGTCAATATGGAAAGGGATGTGAATGATAGTCGAGCTTGGGTTTAACGATTGTTATAGTGCGAGTGTGTTGGGGAACCGACCGGCTGGAGACCGAAGAAAAAGTTGATTGATAGTCAGTAAACGAATGTTTGAAAGGAGAGAAAATCTGAGTATGGGTAGAGGCTGAAGAAAAAAGGTTCTGTATAACATTACGTGAATGGCGGGGATGTGAGGGGGGTTATGCGTTGTGGGCCCACCTGGCCAAGGAGAACTCTTACCTTGACACTACCATTAGTGAGGTCCATCGCCGGGGGTCGCGCCGAATCCTATGCTCCCGGCTCCATGAAGCTAGGGTGGATTTTCTAGATGCGATGAGTTCTCGCTGAGATTAATGGTACTAGAGACGGGTGGCCGGCGGTATTAATTTATAGTAAAGCTGGGCTTGCTGTTTTTCGACTTTTTATGTCATGTTCTCCTACGTGCTTTACTTTCCGATTGCTCGTTACGCACCTAGACTCCCATCTTGAGTGGGGGGAAAACAGAAGGCAAAAGGATTTTAAAAAGAAGAGAGAAACGGCGACTGGGAAAGCTGTATGCCCGCCGCAAGAAAATTATTAAATGTTGTGAGTTATGTATATATATATTTATATTATATATATATATAATATATAATATATATAATATTAATAGATATATAATAATAATATATAATATAATATATATATATATAATATATATATATATATTAAATATAAATATATTATATAATATATATATATATATATATAATATATATACGTATAATAATCATATATATATATATATATAATATATATATTTATTTTTACATATTCTCACCCGAATATAAGATTATATATATAATATATAATTATATATATATATATATATATATCATTGTGATACCATACTGAATATCATGAACTGGCTATATTCATAGTCAGTTCTTTGTGGCAGAAATACAATTCAAAATTTTTGATAAACAATTTTAAAAATCATTTTCCCATAAAAGATCATTGCGAATTATGACATTTCTGCCCCCTAGTGATAAGTGGCCATAACTACATATATGAAATTTGACCACATAAAAATGTCTTTAGATTTATTTTTCAATTATTAGATCGAAAATGTTAAATTAGGACTTGTCACACCTCCTTTCTATCCAAGGAGCGATATAAGAAAATTTATCAAAGAATAGCAATTTTTCTTCTGATTTTTATAAAGATAAATTTACATTCAAACTTAAAACATAAATTTCATACCTTAACTTTAATAGTTTCATTCAATTCTTTCAGCCTCTCTTTGGCCACCTTGAGCTCATCGCTCACTCTTCGAACAGTACAAGGAATTTCTTTAGAATGACAAGTTCTTACAGTTTCCATAAGTATGTCGTCATTCACAATCTAAATGAAAAAAAAAGGTTACAAAATATTAAAATAAAGACATTTAATAATTTGATCAACAAATAACTAGACACACAGAAAACAAATGTTCCAATACACTACTTACTTTATTCCGTTTTTTAAATATGTGGCTTCGTATTGACCTCTTTAGTTGATAAGATTTTGTTCGCAGATTACTCACACACTTAGACGATCCTTAAAAAGGAAAATAATATAAAAAATAAATACATAAAACGGCATACTCAAAACATAAGTGTGAGGTAAAGTGTGAATGACACTAAGATAAAATTTGCTTTAATTTTTGCAATTTGTGCGTGTTTTTAAACGCAGATGTGTGAAGTTATGAATAGTGTCCATTATCTTTAAAAACTACAATCTTATCTAATTACAAAAAACCCACTTTGTGAAAATTGATAAAATTAAAGTAAATAAAAAAATAAAATAAATTACCTTTTGAGACTGACATAAACTTTGAGGAAACTCGCTTCAGAAGTTCTCTTTCCGACGACACGCCGAGACTTTCCTCTTCATCTTCCCCGTCAAAAGATGCTTCCATTTCCTTACTAAAAGTGTTAATGTCCGCAACCGAAGAGGAACACGAGTCTCCATTTTCTGCCAAAGGTAAGCAGGAATTTTGAATTGCCTTCGACCCCCTCCTGCCAGATTTACCAATACTAGACATTCTTTTAAAGGTTTCAACCATTTTCCGACTTCTCAGCTTTTTCTTTCTGACATTTCTGATCTCAGAAGAGGATGTGGAAGAAGCTTTTGATATTAAGGAAAGTCTTGAACCGAAATTGCGAACGAGATTCTCTTTATCACTTTCGTAGTTAACATCACCTTCATGGGTAACTGCAGAGACGGTACTTTCAAAATTCTCCTTCTCATGTGGAAGTTGTTCTACCTTTTTTTCTTTGATACTATTCTCGCAATCAGTCAAAGAAGAAGAATGTGAGGAATTATCTTCACTAATAGACATACATTCAACTTGTACTGCAGGTTGATTATGACATAAATTTTCTGATTTTTTGTCAATGGAATTCTTACGAGAAAGATTTTCATTTATGTTTTCACAAGAAATATACCTAGAAAAGAAATACAACAAAGTAAGGTAAATTAAAACTAACACTATAAACAATACGACGCCGTCTATACCAAAAGCTTTACCGTGCATTTGATTCCTTTATTAAATTTGCAGTGAGAGAAAAGAATTTCTCCCTGAGATCTTCTAATTGACTGTAAAATGATTCTCCTAATGAGGAAGCAGATGATGATGTCTCTTCCGTTTCAGAATTACGAGATGAAGTAGATCTTTCCCCAAAATCATTTGGTTCACTCAATTCCTCTAAAGAAAAACGTATATTCGGTATAAAAAATAAACTATAATCAAGAATTTACAAAACAATATTAAGGGTTAAAATAATTGCAGAGGAAAGAAAATTTATAAACTGCATAATCAATAAATTAAAAAAAAATTACACATACCAATAACTTCTAAAGGACGAGAACATTCAGTTTCTGTCTGTAATGGAGGAACATCAGCTCCAATACACTCATCAGCTTCAGCTTTCATACACAGCCATGACTGAATTTTTGATTTCTCAGCGGGTGAGACAGTACCTGACTGTAAAATATCTGCTAAAAGGTTTTCTGCACTAGACACTAACTGATGCCACTGAGTTGCCGCAAACTGAACTCTGAAAATTAAAGATATTTTAGACTTTTAAACTTGCTATTTCTTCCACTAGCTTCACATTTATATAAATGATAAAATCAAAAATTGCATTACGAAAAGTTTGAGTCGCCAATAAATAAAACAGGTTTGGGTAAAAATACAGGGGACAGTACAGAAGTAAAAGTCCTTTAGAAATGGTTAAGTTTAACTACTTAAAAAATTCTTAATTCTAATGTAAGATTACCTTAAAATGTATTGAAGCACAAGCACATTCCACAGACTATAAAAATCAATTTTATTGTACATAAATTTACAAATATTTAAAATTTGATTTAAAACTAATTAAGAACTTTAATAGGAGTGTAGATGTCAAATAAAGCTAATGATTTAGACTGATTAGTTTGCAAACTAATGTAATGATGCAGTTTTGAATAATTCTTAACTATAAAAGAAGAAGTGTTGGCTTTTTTCTAAAATTCGAACAACTAAGTCTTGAGAGTCATGAATATTGGAAAGAAGCTCCGTAGTTGAAGTTATTCAATACCAAATTTATAGGGATTATGATGCAACAACAAGAAGGGACTGGAATTAGTGTATAATATTGTGTTGGTTGATCAGGCAAAAAGTACTGATTTCCCATCAACATTTTGTGATCTGTGTGGATGGATCCACCTGATATCTGTGAAGCATTAGTGCATAGAGCAAGCAACTGAAGTGGTGGTAAAAGTTTTGGATATGTCTCACAAAAGCTATTTAAATGTGAAAATCTGATATTTATAAGAAAGATTGTGAGGAAAGAAAACGCCAAGAATACTGAAAATAAGGATTGTTAGGTTGCACGGTTTCAAAGATGTTATCGTGTAGAAGAATGTGCCAAATAAAACGATGGAGGAGCTTACTTTCTGAGGTATTAAAAACAATCAGATTTTTCCTCTCTGAAATAGAGATGCAAGAAAGCTCAGAATTTAGTTGCTTCAAAGTCATCTCCCAAAAATTTGCTATATTCTTTAGGGTTAGCTGCTTTTTTAAAAACAAAAGAGTAACGAAAGGTGGAGTCAATGAAAAAGGAAGGATGGATGAAATGCAAGAGAGGTCGATAATCAATGGAAGGAAGAGGTTAAGGGATGAATCGAAATCCAGAGGAACACAATTATTAATATTTAAAATTTTAAAGGAAGAGCAGTGGGTGTTTGCAAAAATTTCTTAACAATAACCAGAAATGAAATAAAAAAGTCAACAAGCAGAAGGAAAGAAACCCAATGAAAGAAATGTGAATACTGGGGCCTTGCGCAAGAATATTATCAAAACCTTTCAAGATATCTAATGCAACAATAACAGTCTCTAAAATCCCGAATGGCAAAAACTTTGAGAGGTAGAGGTGGTATAGGAAAGAACCTGCGTAGACAAACTTTCTTGGTGTGGGACAAATTGGAGAGGGGAACTAAAATTTGAACTATTATATTAACATGCTTCCTAATACTGTTAAGGATAAATCTGAAAGATTTAGAAATCTAAAGAGAAGTAAGAGCTATAGATGGATGACAAAAAATAATAATTAAATAGGTGTGTTATGAAAAGAATTTCAAGGATGATTAGTTTAAACAAATAATTTGTTTTAACAAAATTGAAAGATAAAATAGGCATTGTGTTAGTGTCAAAGATAGCGTAATTTTATTTTGTTTGGAATAATCAATAATAATAATTAATCAATGATACTGGCAAAATAATATTACTTATAATGTATTCATATATATATTTTAAAAAATACTTGTTTTTTTTTTTTCAAGCACAAAAACTATGGTTTCTAAAGTCTGTAAAATTCAATAATTTGAATACAAGTTCATGTATAATTATTAATTAATACTTAAACTTGAACTCAAAGACAGAAAAATAATGAAATTTCTCATTTACTATAATTATTTTAATTATTAATTTAGTCAGTAATCGAAAGTACAAGAGCGTTTCACCTATAACTATTAAACATATTTTAAAATATTTAAGCATTCTGTAATATCTTTCATCAGAGAATCAAAAATAAAAAATAAAATACAAATAAAATAAAATAAGAAAAAAATAACAAATAAAAATGTTCTCATCATCAATATAGAGCTCAACATAGACAAATAAAAATTGTGCAAATATAAATGCAAAGAACATCAAGTACTGTATTCGGAACTATAACGACATCGTCCCAAATGAAATTAGTTTATAAAGTCATTGGAGTCGCTTTTCGTCAGTTATATAATAATAATAATAATAATAATAATAATAATAATAATAATAATAATAATAATAATAATAAAATAATAATAATAATAATAATAATAATAATAATAAAAATAAAAATAAAAATAAAAATAATAATAATAATAATAATAATAATAATAATAATAATAATAATAATAATAATAATAATAATAATAATAATAATAATAATAATAATAATAATAATAATAATAATAATAATAATAATAATAATAATAATAATAATAATAATAATAATAATAATAATAATAATAATAATAATAATAATAATAATAATAGCTTACTTGAAAATTTCATCATTTTCGTGTAATGGTAATTCCTCAACACTGGCAAACATTCCATTTGTTCCATTGCAAAGAGCTGCCTGAAAATTTGGATATGGGTGTTGAAATACAGCATTTTGCTGGATATTGCTATTGGATTTTACAGTTGTACTTTGAGAAACGGGTGTACTGCTCAAATTGCCTGACTGTCTACTACTCCAGACCTGAAAATAAGTTATTTATTTTATTTTAATATTAAGTATGCATCTATGAAATAATTTTTTTTTCTGAAAAATATGCTTATTAATACTTAAAATTTTAAAGCAACAATTCATTCAAAAATAAAATTCATGTTTCTGAATTGTTAGTGGGGGGCTTGGATGGAGAGGAAGATAATACGGAAAGAAATGGGTAGAATTAAGAGTGAGAAGTTAAGTGAACAAGGTAATAAGGATAAGTATCTAAGAGCACTCGCAAGTAAATCAGTTGAATGTGAACAAGTTGAAACTGAACAAATCTGGGAGCAAATGAAGGAAGCAGTTGTTAGCATTGCAAAGGAAGTATGTGGATGTGCTAAAGTAGGAAGTAAGAATGTTAACAGTGATTGGTGGAATGAAGAGGTGATGCAAGCCGTTAAAAGTAAAAAAGAAGCGTGATTGAATGTACTAAAGGCCAATGATGAAATTTCAAAAGAAAGATGTTTGGAATTATATAAGGAGGAAAAAAGAAATACTAAAAGGTGCATACGTAGGAGAAAAAGAGGTAAATGAACAGTTTGGAAGGAGGATGAATGGGGACTTACAAGGGAATAGGAAGCTCTTCTGGATGGAAGCGCGAAAGGTTAAGAATGAGAATAAGGGAAACCTGCTTAGAATAATGAATAGGATTGGTGTTAATGTCATAGTAAATTATGAAATGGATGTGAGGGGAGTGTGGAAAGAACACTTCGAGAATCTGTATAATATTAACAGTAATGAAGAGGTGATGGTGAATGTGTGTGGGTTTGATGGTGCATGAAGGAATAGGTATTTTGGGGATGAAGTCAGTAGCAAGGAGGAGGTAATGGATAGAGTGAGAAAGTTGAAGAATGGTAAATCTGCAGGTATAGATGAAATACTGGTGAAATGATATCAAGAACGGAGGCGAGATGGTGATGATTGGATTTGGAAGTTGTGTAATAAACGTTTATGGAGAGGTAGAGTTTCCGAGGGATTGAAGGAAGAGAGTGTGAAGGGGTTATGTTTCTGGTCTTGAATAACCACCCTCAATAGAAGAATATGAGATGTTGAAGAGAGTGAGCATTGTCCACGATGAAGTTGGGCGTTTCTTCCCCGGGGGTTGCTTAGGAGTCCATCAGTGAGGCTAGGCAGGCCTTCCTGCCCCAGACCGCCACAGAACTCCCCCAGTGACAATGCCGCGAGCTACACTCCGCTCTCCGGACCTGGAAGGACGTCGGGAAGTAGCGTGTAGATGTCAGGTGAGAGCTAGGTGTGCGCACATTAAGGTCACTGAGAAGGCTTCCAGACCACTCTGTAATCTTACTGGCAGTTGGGTCCGCAACCTGCTAGAAGCTTGAGTAGCGGTACAGGCGGAAAGGATGACCGAACAGAGTAAGGCGGCGCAGAAAGAAAGAAACTTTGAATTTGGATGGTTGCTATGCTGATGTTCGTTGTGGGCACTCCATTGGCACTTGTCACTCAGGTGGTCACCAAATTTGAAGGGGTTATGTTTCTGGTCTTGAATAACCACCTTCAATTGAAGAATATGAGATGTTGAAGAGAGTGGAGCGTTGTCACGATCAAGTGGCGTTTCTTCCGGAGGCTGCTTTAGGAGTCTATCAGTGAGGCTGCAGCCTCCTGACCCAGCGACGCCACAGAGTAATAGTACCCTTATATAAGGGTAAAGGGGAGATAAGGGGAACTGTGGGAATTATAGGGAATTAGTTTATTGAGTGGTTTGTAGGGAAGATATATGCTGGTATTTAAGATCGAAAGAGTGCGGTCGATTGAGACTGAAGGACTATTGGTGGGAAGAACAAGGTGCCGTTTAGGAGTGGTACAGGATGTGTGGAGCTAAATCTTTACATTGAAAACCAAATGATTGAGAAAATGAGGGAGAAGAATAAATTGTATATAAGTTTTTTAATTGGATTTGCAACAGGCGTTTGATAGGGTTAATAGGCAAGCTCTATGGCAGGTGTTAGTAATATATAGTATACTTTTGAATGGAATCAAAAGTATGTATGACGATAGTGAAGCGTGTGTAAGAAAAAATGGTGTCAAAGTGATTGTTTAACTATTAATAGCGGAGTGAGGTAAGGGATGTGTTATGTCCCCTTGGTTATTCAATTTGTATATAGGATGGGGTTATGAAAAGAATTAGAGAGGGGATGGCAGGAAATGGTGTTAGAAATGATGGATGAATGGAGAAGAGTGGAGGGTGGCCCTACCTAATTATATGCGGATGATTTGGTTTTGTGTTGGTGAATCTGAAGAGAGTTTGGAGAGGATTGGTAGAGAGATTTGGCAGGGTGTGTAAAAGCAGGTGTGGTTTGAAAGCAAACGTAGAGAAGAGTAAGGTTTATGGTTGTGAGTGAGGACAGTCCTCGGTGTGAAGTTATGTTAGATGTGAGCAGCTGGAACAAGTGTCTGAGTTTAAATATTTAGATATATGTTGGATGAAAAGGGATGGATGGAGGCAGAGTGCAGTAGGAAAGTTTGTGGCATGGCAGGAAGGTGGCTGGTGCAATTAAATGCTTTGGTAGATGTGAAGGGACCTAGTCTTGAGTGCGCTAGGGTCCTTACATGAAAGGTATATTGTTACCTGTGTTAATGTATAGTAAAACTGAAACTATGTCTGGAATAAGAGGTATTAATCTAAAGTTCAATGTGGTTTCAAGAATGGTACAATCTGCATCATCCGTTCCCTTCTCATCAACACAATACCCTAAATATTTAAACTCAGACACTTGTTCCAGCTTCTCACAATCTAACATAACTTCCCCCACTGAGGGCTTATCCTCACTCAAACCATAACCTTACTCTTATGCACGTTTACTTTTCAAACCCCTCCTTTTTACACACCCTGCCAAATTCTCTCTACCAAATCTTCTCAAACTCTCTCAGATTCGGCCACACAGAACCAATCATCCGCATATAAATAGGTAGGGTACCCTCCCCCTCATCTCCATTCTTCCTCATTCTAAACACCATTTTTTGCCACCCCCACCTCTAAATTCTTTCATAACGCCATGCATATTACAATTGGAATAACCAAGGAGACATACACACATCCCTAACACAACCCTCCGCTATTAATACTAAACCAATCACCTTTGAACCATTTATCTTACACAGGCCTCACTATCCTCATACATACTTTTTGATTCCATTCAGAGCCTACCACCAACACTATTATATGACTAACACCTGCATAGAGCTTCCCTATTAACCCGTATCATACGCCCTGTTGCAAATTCCATAAAACTAAAATACAATTTATTCTCCTCCTTCATTTTCTCAATCATATTTTTTTCAATGTAAGATTTGATCCACACATCCTCTACCACTCTAAATGCACCTTGTTCTTCACCATCAGTCCTTCAGTCACTCGACGCACTCTTTTCGACCAAAATACGCAGCATAACTACCTTCCCTACAACACTCATAAACTTATTCCCCTATAAATTTCTACAGTGCCCTTTATCTCCCTTACCCTTATTAAGGGTACTATTACTGCTCTCACCCAATCCCTTGGAACTATTACCCTCCATTAAACGCTTTATTACACAACTTCCAAATCCAATCATCACCATCTCTCCTCCGTTTTTGACCATTCGCCAGTAATTTCATCTAATACCTGCAGATTTTTACCATTTCTTCAACCTTCTTCGGTCTAGCCATTACCTCCTCCTTACTAATAACTACCCCAAAATTACTATTCCTTCTTGCCCATCAACCCACACACATTCACTATCACCTCTTCATTACTGTTAATATTTAATAAATTTTCGAAGTGTTCTTCCACACTCCCCTCACATTCATTTCCATCAGTTACAAAGGCACCATCCGCTATTCATTATTTTACCTTATTCATTTTAATTCTCATTCTTAACCTTTCGCGCTTACCCCTTCCAGAAGAGCTTCCCTATTCCCTTGTAAGTCCCCCATTCATCTCCTTCCAAACTGTTCATTTACTCTTCCTTTCTCTACGTATGCACTTTTAGTATTTCTTTTTTCCTCCTTATATAATTTCAAGCATCTTTCTTTTGAAACTTCATAATTTGCTTTTAGTACATTCAACCACGCTTCCTTTTTACTTTTAAAACGCGCTTGCATCACCTTCTTCATTCTCATTTCACCACTCACTTTTAACATTCTTACTTCCTACTTTAGCACATCCACATACTTCCTTTGCACTGCTAACAATTGCTTACTTCATTTGCTCCCAGATTTGTTCAGTTTCAACTTGTTCACATTCAACTGATTTACTTGCGAGCGCTCTTACATACTTATCCTTTTTACCTTGTTCACTTAACTTCTCACTCTTAATTTTACCCACTTCCTTTCGTATCACCTTCCTCTCCTTTTGTGAGGGGGTATGGTTGTGGCCCACCTAGGCCAGGGGATGAACCCTACCTGATGATATGTCATAGTGAGGGTCCTCGCGGTTCCGTGAAGCTCTAGTGTGGATTTTCTGACTGCGACGAGTTCTCACTAATAGGTATAGAGGGGGCAGTAAGGCTGGGCTTTCTTTTCGACTTATGTCATATTCTTCTACTACTTCTCTTTTTCGATGCATGTCACGCACCTTACCCCCCCAGTCTTGGGAAAAAAAGGAAGATGATGATGATGGTTTATTATTATTATTATTATTATTATTATTATTAAATTTTCTAATAAAAATCTATTAGTTTAATAAGTTCTCAAAATCATAAGCTTCAAAAAGTTACTTAAAAATATTTGAATTAAAAACTTACATTGGTGAGGTTAGATGGAGCGTACGAGGATGTTAAGCTCTGAATACTATTTTGAAGAAATAAATTTAAAGTAGGAAAATTAACAGCATATCTTGTAAGTGCTCCAAGTTTTAATGTATCATAAGAGGCTTCATAATTGCATTTTAGTGGAGATAAGCAGCATATCATTAATGTTATGCTATTCCCACCAAATGAATCCTATATAAAAAAAAAGGTAATGACAATCATATGGCATAGATGTTTTAAAAGAGAAAAAAACATGTATCATAAACCAAAGAGACTTACTAAAAGTAAATTATGTTTACAATGATCAAATTTTTACCTTTAAAATATGCGTCAAACGAGAATCTCTGTACGGAATTAAACCTCTGTAACTTTTGTTTACCAAACACTGAAGTACACTAGACAAAATTTTCAAGTCAGAATTATAAAGGCAATTATTTTTCAATGGGCCAGCCAAGACACCAATCTCATTATAATTCATACCAAGATGAACATCAACTCCACCAAGGTCCACAAAGCTTATTCTTGAGAGGAGATACTTTATTCTGTTATCTGTAAATAAATAACATTCAAATTAAAGAAACCACCAGCTTGAAAAAAATAAAAAATACTGGATTATATCTAGAATGGTAATATTTTAACTAACCACTATCTGACCAACGATGCTCTAGGGTAAAGTTGAAGAGGGTATGGCCTGTTGAAAAATCAAAACCCTGAGTAGCTGCAGAATGTTTCTGGAGTAACCCTGCTTCTAAACAATTTAAAACTTCACTGATGCTATTACAATCAATGACAGTTAAGCCAGGAATTACAACATTTCCCTGAAGGATGAGAATAAACATAGTATAATAACAAAAACAGTTTTCTCACCAAATCACCCATATAATTTCACAAGTTGCACAGGTAATTTATCTGGTTAAATAATAATATTAAAAAAATTAAATAAAATAGAAGAATATCACAAATAATTCATTTGGTTAAATAAAAAAAAATAATTAATTAAACAGAAGAATAGCACAGATAATTTATCTGATTAAATAAACAAATAAATAAACAGAAAAATTATTTGTTTCAAATATAAATTTTTATCACTGAGATATTTAAAAATATTTACAAACCACAAAACCTAAGGGATATAATATTATGTTACCATCCCAAGAATTAAATACAACAGCGAATATAATAAATTTTCACTCTTGGTCATTCACTTTTCACCAACTGTCAAAAATTCTTGAGACTAACATTATTAATATAAAAATATTAAACACAACAATGAAAAAGACTTTAAAAGCTTTTGAATAATGGTACAATACTAATTTTATTTTCCATTTTTAATATATTTTATCTTTAAACAATAACCAAATTAAAATAGGTTGTTAACAAATCAGTAAATATTCTGAATCACCTATACATATTTCATAAATTTATAACACAATATTATCAAGCATGAGCAAGAGATATGATAAAATTACTCAGAATAGGTCATAGTTTAGATAATGTGAAATTAAATTATAATGAAATAATAATGCTAAAAAAAATTTACCCCATTGTCTTCGAGAACATTAAGAGGTGATAGTGGATGACCAGAAGAAAGTAAATCATAGACAGTTTCCTGGTGAATAATAAGGTAGCTTATGTGAAGGCGATATTCCCTTTCAGGGTGTTCTGTCATCATTTTGAAAATATGACGAACTGCTTGTGGTAACAATCCAAATTCTTCTTCATTCATGGCCCAAAGAAAATCAGGACCAGTCATTGTATATGTCTTTCCAGACCCTTGCTGTCCATAAGTTAATACTGTTGTATTGAAACCTGTTTAAATAATGAGACAATAGTAAATTTCTAAAACTCAGCATTTAAAGAGAACTATGTCAACTGCATCACTTATATAACACATGAAAGTTTTTGAATATTTCTTTACCTTGAAAAAAATTAGCCACCATATCGGATAAGGAAGTATTATAGAATTCTTTTTGAGTGACATCTTCTCCAAAAACTGCATCAAAGTCAAAGAAATTATCATCAAATCCCAGAATAACTTGTGAAGCAGTTGGTGCCACCTGAAGACATCGTTCACTTTCCTCCTCTGGCAAGCAAGGTTTTACCTTTAATAGAAATAAATATAAAAACTTTCCAGAATACACAAAACATAATTAACATAACTTCGGAAGTAAACTTAGTGCTTTTAATAAAGCTTGAAGAAATATTTACATTTATGAATTTAAATAAATCAAATTTCTTTTCAAGCTCAAAACTTTTTTAATGGTCATAAAATTATTGAGTAATAGAATAAAATGCATTAATGGAATGTGCTACTCTGTAATCATCATCATCATTATTATTATTATTATTATTATTATTATTATTATTATTATTATTATTATTATTATTATTATTATTATTATTATTAATAGGACACAAAAATATATTCAATATTAGTTATTCAAATTAATGAGCTAAAAATCAGTATATATATATATATATATATATATATATATAACATATATATATATATATATATATTAAAGAAATAAATTTAATATATTATATATATATATATATATAATATATATATATATATATATATTATATATATATATATATATATATAATATATATATATATATATTATATTATATATTACTATTGTATATATATATATATAATATATATATATATATATATATATATATATATATTGTTTGAACAGTTTAATGCATTTCTTTGTTCCATAGGTATTAGATCATAGTATTAGAAAGAAGATGATACTTCAAAATTCGTATTTAATATTTAAATGATATATGATGATATAAGAATATAACAAAATACATAAATATAAAAACAAGAGGAATACGAACATAAAGTTAAAGAATACATAAGTAAAGGAACACGAGCAGGATTACAAAAACCATTGAAGAAGAAGAGGCAATACAGAGAAAAACGATTACAAAGGTACCCAACACTAATAAGGAACAGAACTTAGCAATACGCACTTACTCGGGAAAGTAATTCAAGTAAAACCTAACAGACGTCCATCAGATAACTTCTAAGAAATTAAAGAATAACCTTACAGACGTCCTTGTTTCATATCCCATCAGAAACCCATAAGAAAAAACGTTCAGATACAATCAAAAGATCAATCAGAAACCCATAAGAAAAAACGTTCAGATACAAGCAAAAGATACAATCAAAGAGGTAATTATATTTCTGCATCGTTTAATTTATAATCATAAGGCATTTAATCATTTAAATACGAATATCTCTCGTTGTTTGAAACAATGTCAATAACTGAAGAACAAATGAAGATTATGATAGAAAAGGCAGTAGAAAAAAGAGAGACTCAAATAAGAGCAGAATACAGGAATATTATCCCGAAATTTGGTGGAAGAAAGGAGGAGAAGGTAGAAGACTATCTTTTTCAGCTAGAAATATGGATGGAGACAACATCGGGTAACAAGAAGAATAAAAAATGCTATGATTATTAGTGGATTGTCGGGAGAGGCTCTTGAGACTATTAAGAGTATTCCAAAGGATGTGATACTGGGTGATGAGGGATATAATGCCATAGTAGAAGAATTAAAGAAAAGATATGTAAGAGATCAGTCCTTGGAAGAATATGTAAAAATAACAGATTTTGACAATATAAAGCAGGAAGAGGAAGAGGAGTATAGAGAGTATGTAAGCAGATTTGATAGGATGATGAAAAAATGTGAAAGAATTGAAAATGTGCAAATGAATAAAAAATACATTGCCTTTAAATTGATAGATAGGTCAAGAATGAAGGACATGGAAAGAAAAATGGTCTTGTCATCTATTAGAGAATCAAAGGACCCTTATGAAGATACAAAAAGATCTATAATGAATATTATGTCTTCTGGAGTAACTAAAGAAGGAAGAAGGAATGAAAGACAATGGATGAGTGCAGAAAACAATTTTGCTACTGCAAATAAGAAGGTATGTTGTGAGATATGTCAATACAACAACCATAGCACTAACGAATGTTGGTGGAATGAAAAAAATAAAAATAGATGCTATAAATGCAAGAAAGAAGGACACTGGGCAAGAGATTGTAGGGAAAATAAAGGAGTGAATAGTAGAGTGTATTTGCAGAACACAGTGCAAGAGAATAAAAATATGAGAGAGGAAATGTTAGCCATTTTGGATACCGGCAGCAATGCAACAGTAGTAGGGGAGATATGACTAGCAACAATACTAGCAGGCATGGATATGGAAGTTTTGAAATACATCAATAAAAGCCAAAAGAAAAAGGAAGGAGAGATAACTTTTGGACAAACTGACTACCAGATAATAAAAGAAATAGAAATTCCATGCTGCATAAAACACAAAAGATTTGCTATACAAGTAACCGTGATTGAAGGAAATATACCTCTATTATTAGGAAGAAAGACAATGGAACGAATGAAAATGATACACGATGTGTATAATAAAACTATAGATATATTGGATATGAACATAAAAAATGTGAGAACAATAGAGAGCGAAACAGGACATGTCTGCATATCCCTGGGTAAGTTAAGAAGATACTGCTGGTTAAATGAAGAAAGAATTTACAAATGAAAGACATTAAACCTGGAAACACTTATAAGATGAAAAAGAAAGAAAATGATGCTGAATTAAGGTGTACAATAGTAAATAGAGCTGGTAAAGCTAATAGTAAAAAATACTCTCACTGTTATAACATAATAGATCTTAATACGAAAAAACGTTACTGGATAGACCTAAAGGATTACGAGGACTTTAAAAATTTTCATGAAGACATTGATGAAGAAGATGAGGATACAGAGATGGATGTTGAGGATGAGTCAGATGAGGATGAAGAGGAGATTTCTGAAGAGGAATATGAACATGAAGAGGTTTTCTTGAGTCATAGGAGACCAAGATATAAAGAAGCAAAGAACAAGAATTGACAAGTTGGAAGAAGAATGAATGTTTATGAGGAAATACAGAATGCGGGAGAACAAGGCGATATCAACCAGATGGCTGGTAAAGGAAAAGGTGTCAACAAGTGGAATAAGAAAAATGAAAGCTAGACTAGTGGCTAGAGGATTTGAGGAGGATGTGTCGGAAAGAAAAGACGCTCCTACTGTATCTATAGAAACAATAAGAATGATATTGATAATTGCACAGCAAAAAGGCTGGGATATTAACTCTATAGATATTAAGACAGCTTATCTGCAAGGAAACAACATTAAAAGAAGAGTAATTATCAAACCTCCGAAAGAATTTGATCAAGGAAAACTGTGGCTTTTAAAGAAAACAGTATATGGTCTTCAGGATGCTGCAATGGCATGGTATATATCATTAAAAGAAGAGCTAATTAAAATGGAGTTAAGACAATCACCTCTAGAATCAACATTATTCAATTACATAAGAGAAGGAGAATTGCATGGAATTATGTGTTTTCATGTTGATGATATATTGTGGACCGGTAATAACAAATTCAAAGAAGAAATAATAACAAAACTGTCTGCAAGATTCGAAATAGGCAGTAGCAGTAAAAATGATATAAAATACCTGGGGGTGAAAATACATAAGAGAAAATGATGAATTATAGTGGACGCAAGAGAATACATCAAAAAAATTAAAGGAATACCAAGTATTGATGAAAGAGCAATGGAAATAAACAAATCTTGAAAGGAGAGGAAATAAACAGAGTACAGATCTATATTAGGTCAATTGAACTGGTTAGCAGAATACAAGACCAGAAATTTCGTTTCATGGTGAGCAAATTGAGTGTGTCAGAAGAAGGAAATGAATGTCAATAGGTTCAATGAATTGAGGAAAGTTAGTTATCCAATGTAAAGCAGAACAACCAAGAGATAAAATATAAAGATTTTAATAATAACATCAGTATGGTGGCATTTTGCGATGCTTCATTTGCTAGCATGGAGGGTGAAAGAAATCAATTGGGTAACATTATACTCATAGTGGATGACATGAACAGAGCCGGAGCAATCATGTGGAGTTCCAACAAAAAGCAAACCGAGTTAGTAAAGTCTGTTAATAGAGCAGAAGCAGTGAGTTTAACCACAAGTAATAGATAACGCTGGTATTATAAACAACTTTGGAAGAGATACTACTGGTAATCAAATAGAAATAAAGGTAATGCTGATAGTAAACACTAGAGGAAGGCGATAAAAATCTGAAGAGAAATTCTATAAGTAAAGAATCTGAGAATAAATATGGTATTCAGTAAATGGACAATATACATTATGGAGATATAAAAGAGATAAAATGGATTAAGGGAGACCAACAAACTTGGCTGATGTTTCTCACAAAGAATTGTGGTAATAAGAAAATACTTCAAGATATGTTACACAGTTTGAAAATTTTTTCTCTTAAAAGAATTAGAGAAAAAACAAAAGGATGGGGGAAAGATTGTTTGACAGTTTATGCATTTCTTTGTTCCAAGTAGGTTTAGATATAGTATTAGAAAGAAGATACATCTTCAAATTCATATTTAATATTTAAATGATATATGATGATATAAGAATATAACAAAATACATAATATGAAAAAACAAGAGGAATCGAACATAAAGTTAAAGAATACATAAGTAAAGGAACACGAGCAGGATTACAAAAAACATTGAAGAAGAAGAGGCAATACAGAGAAAAACGATTACAAAGGTACCCAACACTAATAAGGAACAGAACTTAGCAATACGCACTTACTCGGGAAAGTAATTCAAGTAAAACCTAACAGACGTTCATCAGATAACTTCTAAGAAATTAAAGAATAACCTTACAGACTTCCTTGTTTCATATCCCATCAGAAACCCATAGGAAGAAAAAACGTTCAGATACAATCAAAAGATCAATCAGAAACCCATAAGAAAAAACGTTAGATACAAGCAAAAGATTACAATCAAAGAGGTAATTATATTTCTGCATTGTTTTAATTTATAATCATAAGGCATTTAATCATAATATATATATATATATATATATATATATATTATATATATATATTATATATATATATATATATATATATATATATATATAATATATATATATATATATATATATTATATATAATATATATATATATATAATATATAAATATATATATACGGTATTATATACTATATAATATAAAAGTTAATATATATATATATATATATATATATATATATATATATATATATATATATATATATATATATATAAATAAATATTATATATATAGAGATATATTATATATATATATATATATATAATATATATATATATATATTATATATATAAATACTGGATATCTAGAATGGTAATATTTTAACTAACCACTATTTGACCATATAGGCTATATATTTGTCTTAAAAATAATTTATTTAAACTATTAACAAATGCATCTAAAGTTTTAAATAACAATGCAATGCTTTAGACTAAAAAGAGAATTTTTGTATCAAGTCATTTTTTTTCTTTTTTTTTTATACTCTAGTTTATCCTGCTATTTTATGTACACAACTTCACAAATCATTGCAATAATTACAAATAAGAAAACCCTTATTTGTTTGTTTTCTTTTTTTATTTTATTTTTTAAAACAAAAGTACATTAATAAATAAATAAAAATTTCCATAAAATAAAAACAAATTTCAGCCATCTTTTTTTCCTAATTAAATGTAGGCCCCTACCCTACTATTAACTAGAAGTAATATTTATCATTTATGGCAAACTTTTTTTTTTTATATCTGAAACTTATGATAGAAAGAACTGACAATGATAAAAACAATGACAAAAAACTCCCATCCTATGGTAATTAGTAACTAATCCACATTTTAATCATTGTTAACTGAAATATTATATTGGCTACATCAGAAAATTATCACA
>JABUQX010107548.1:0-20198 GCA_015478945.1 Trachelipus rathkii
TTTCTCAGATGAAAATGCATTTAAGAGCTTTCGGCACGAGCCCTCTTGGAATTTAAAGTCCACTTCTTATACTTTATAAAAAAAAAAAATAAAAAAAATATCTTCCCATAATATAAAAATATTAATTAACCTATATTCATATGGTCCCATGGTGGGAGGGAAATTAGAAAGAATAGCCAGTCTGTGTGGTAACGTGACTTCGATTAATACGTACTGCACATATGTCATCTCACCTACGTCTCTTACTATTATGCACAGTCACATTAATTCTCTTTTAATTTTACTTCTTGATATATGGAAAAACAATTTGCATATATAGAAACGATATAAGTTTTATTAAACATAAAATAAAAATAACAACATAGTTTTATTTATATAAATCTCTACTTAACTCTTTGACAATTATATCAATTCTATTATCTTTAACTGTGTGAACTACCGGGTTCCGTAATCAGTAAATTAGTCCGTAGTAAATCAATCCAACAAAAGTTCATCTTTTTCAACGTCTCGCTATTTTTACTCTTTAGCTTATGTGTGCATCAGCGTCCAATGAATATGATTATACATTGGCTAAACACACTTACAAAACTAAAGTTTTTAATAATTTCGAACCCTCAGTCTCTCTGTATCAATAAACTTGGTTTGTATTACAACTCTTAATAAAAAAGCTAAGAATATTCAATTATCAAGGAAACTAAGATCTTAAATGTAAATGACAAATAAAATACTTACGCATGACAAAATCTATTAACGTATTTAAAAAAATTAACTTACTTAACATAAGTAAAGTAACTTAGCAAGCGTACATAACCTATTCTCACTTTTTTAAGCATATCTCTAAAATAACTAATTTTATTTTTACAATATATAAATACTATGTTCACTGTACACTATGCACTTTCTATTCAGGATATCAATTTAGAATCAACATAGCAAAATGAGTATCTTTTAATAAAAATAAATGACATAATATTAGAAAGAGCTGATAACGATACATATATTTTCATATTAATAAAAGTTAACATAAACAAATTAATTTAGACAAATAAATGTACACACGACAAAACCTTAACACAACTTTTACCAATGCCAGAATAAACTCTGTTACATATAACAAAGTTCACATTAAACACCAGAAAGTAAGCAAATTAGCGAGTGGCATACAAAAACGTAACACGTATTTCGGTGACTTCTTTTCACAACATATATCTAACATATTAAGTATTTACATGTAAATGGGCTACAAGTAATTATTTGTAACGCAATATTTTAATCATAAATATTGTTATTAAGGTTGAAAAACACTTGATAATGGTACCATTATCAGATTGTATTCGCTAGACATCGAAGAATAAACATTATGATTTCTTGGAGGGATCACATCATGTCAAAGTTGGAACGTTTAATACTGGAGTTTTGAGATATGGCATAGTCTAATCATTGTAAATTCAAGTTATAATCAATACAATCTACTCTCACTTCCTTCCTCATAGACTCTTTTGATCGCTTGAGTCTAAATATTGAATTTCAGTGTCACATTTCGAGTAATCATTTCGGATAAACATAAACAAAAAATGACTACTCTTTATTACTACACCGGAATATATGCTAACGTAAAAGCATTTTATATTAATTAAAGCTACTACAGTAACAATAACATATAGCAGCTAAGTAATATTGTAAAATCAATATACGACATATACTTAAACAGCACTCTGGAAAGAGGGACGGCGTCTGTGAAAGGACCGATGTCCAAATAGCGAGTTTGATCCCCTCCCACTGAACACACAAAACGAAAACTATTTACCTTTAAAAAACTCGCATGTCACACAAATGCAAGGGATATCCTGACTAATGCATCGTTAAAACTCAAAAACGGTCCCTAATTCATGCAAATAACTTTCTAAGCCATATCCGCTAACGTAACAATGTTTCATTTTTAACTATGGTAAGCATCGGTAATAGTTACGAATTTAGGTCATTATCATAACAGTCTAATGAATCATCATAACTTAAGGAGGAAAAGAACTATAATGATAACACAGGAAGACTCTAAATTTTTTTTTCCAAAATCTTTATACAATAGAATAAATTCATTAATTAATATACAATATACTCGGTACTAAAATCATCAAGTAACGCCAGGCAGAGCGTAATCACGGAAAACATAATAAATGTAGATATATTTAGAGAGACGCAAATCACGGATGTCTTAGAAATTCGCTTTACTTAATTTTCACACTGAAACATACCGTCAAAAAACCCTATGATATAACTTCAAAGTCCCCGTTATAACCGTACTAATTACCTTTCTGTTCCCAACCAAAAAACTTTCATTACTATATGTTTAATTAACACACTCCACTCTCACCACAAACTGAAATAGCACAGAAGTTTTTTTTCAATAGAAATCTTTAGTATTGAATGTTATATTCGTTTGATCTTCTACTAAGAAGATCATATATTGTAATATTATGCTAATCAACTCCCACCCCCCTCTGTCATCCATTACCCTCTTTATGCTCTATGGGCTATTGATCTACCGATTCCACGTCACTCAGTCTTCGCAAAGAATATCATACTTTTAAGATAATTGAGATAAATTAAAGAAATATAAATATTAACATTTTAATTTTATTTATAACGTTGTCGTCAGACCCAACGAATTACTGTTTGTCTTCATATGTGGCTTGTTGATAGCTCTAGCTGCTAGATAGATTACAATTAGTGCTTTCTCAGCACATCAATAAAGCTACTCATCATACATTAGCATTCACTATACCTAATGATGAGAATATACAACGACAGAACCTATGTAAATTACGACTTGCGACATACATGAATATTCGGCGCGAATATCTGACTCAGCTAATTTACCCACTATGTCTTATAACTATGATTCACGGTCCAAATATTATTTTATTATCACGCACGAACATTAACATTATATAATTTATTCTATATTTAATTATTTAATATATTTTTTATATTAAATATTAATTTAATTATTATTTTCATTTCGTTTCAATTCTAACTTTTCACTAACGATTTTCTCATTATTTATTTGTATTAAAAAATATTAGTTTTATTTAATTTTAAATATATATTTTTGTAAATTTATATATAATGTAGCATAAGAAAAGATTTATTATTGTATTTTCAAATTATTTCTCTTTGGTATTAATCTGAATTTATATCATAAAAAAGGTTTTTGAACAACCCGTAAATTTACACATACTTACGTACCGCAATAAAACATAGTTACAATACGATTAAGCAAGTTAACACTGAAATATAGTAATTCTAAGTAAAGCTAAACTCAAGTGGCATCACTATTAAATACAATATATTATATAATACATAAAAAGTAACATACTTATGTCCTACACCCTAGCTCAAAAGACTCACGCAACTAACATACTCGTTACCGAGGTATGACCGCTAATGAGACACACGTGTTCAAGTTAGGCTTACCCCGGTAGGCTTATACAATTATGAAGTCGTTTACTTCCATGTTTATAGCATTAAAAGCTTTCAAAAACGATTGGCGCCTACCTTCATCACATTTGCTCAATTTTATAATACATAACGAGAGACATTTTCAGCGAGCGAGCCCACTAATGGAGATCC
Organism: Trachelipus rathkii; assembly: GCA_015478945.1. Taxonomy (NCBI): domain Eukaryota; kingdom Metazoa; phylum Arthropoda; class Malacostraca; order Isopoda; family Trachelipodidae; genus Trachelipus; species Trachelipus rathkii. The sequence continues at coordinate 3,631 of JABUQX010107548.1, forward strand.
CAGAGAGTTGCATGGAAAGCCCATACTCGGGGGTTACCCCGAGGGGGGGTGTAAGCGGAGGTACGGTCACAACCCCTAAAGGGTTTGTTGGCCCTTATGTTAACGCTTACGCACCAGCCTCTACTTCTGGGTCACCCGAAATGGGGTTCTTTCATGCATCTCTCTGGGTGTAAATCTCATTGTAGGTGGGGCCTATCGTCGCTGAAATGTTCTAGTGTTATATGTATATAGTTAAGAAGAGAATGTTTGCAGGCAAATGCAGCAGTACATGATAGCGCACAATTAGTGAAAGCAATTGTATAAATCATTGTAAATAATGGTACCCTAATGATAAGCTTACCGTGTAAGCCTAACTGAACATCTGTGATGTCATATAAGGCGTCAAACCTGGCGAGTATAATGTTAGTTAGGTTATTTTGCAAGGGTGTTAAGACAAGTTGGTTATACTTTATTGGTTGGAGATGCCTTGGTAGTATTACTTTACTGGGATATCATTCTGTATTTGTTAATGTTGACTGTTTATTCGTACGTAAGGTATGTTAATTTACGGTTGTAAAAACTTTGTTATGATTATTAACTAAATAATACATATAATATAAAAATAGTAATAATTAAGTATTGTAATATAAATATATAATTTGTAATATAAATATATTAAATAATGAAAAAAATACAAAAAATAATTAAGCATCATAATATTAACAATAATTACTAATAAATATATAAATAATAATCATACGGTATTGATAATAAATAATATTGGGACCGAGGTGTTTGATATGTAGATAACTTTGTTAATGTTAGTTACGGTGAAATTATTTGCGTGGTTAATTAGTTAGGTTGTCGTTTGTAGCTTATATTCTAGTTCATGCTTATGATAAGATAGCTTATTATTATGCTGTGAAACTGATGTTAGGTACATATATTCGTATGTCTGTATATACAATAAATTTTTTAAGTATTTTATAAAAAATTAGATTACGAATATGCTGATGAGTAGAATTTCAATATAGTAATATGATCATTAGATAGTAGGACGTGAGAAATGAATGGGAGAGAGGTTATAGGGTGGGAGTTTGATTTACAATTACTTAGATATTACTGCTTTTATGAGATATTAATGTTCATAATCATTTACTAGAATTTTATTCAAGAATTTATTTTATGTATATGTTGGTATAAACGTTGTATGTTTTTAGTTTTTTGTATTTGTTAAGTTTTGTTTCATATTACTGTTGTTAGTTGTTGATTGTTTCGTTATGTAGGACTTAAAATGTTTATTATTTATGTAAAATGTTTGGTTAAAACTTTTTATGTTTGCTAATTATTCGTTGGGGTTATGATATTTAGACGAGTTATGATGAATTTTGTCAAATATTTACGATGTTGATTAGTAAAAAATTATTGCGTTAGTGGACATATAATTTCGTGTCATTAATGATGATTATAGACAGGGTTATGCTAAATTTTGTTAACTATTACGATGTTAATGTAAAATTAATATTGTTATGTTAGGATATGCTTGAAAAAGTGTGTAGAATAGGATACGTTTTGTACGAGTGCTAGGTATTATTACTGTTGTTATGGAAGTTTTGTTAATGTTAGTAAGTTATTCGTGCTTATGGTGTGTTAGGTTTGTCTTTAGTCTATTATTTATTCTTATTCATTGTTATGTTATGTTAGGGCTTATTTAATATAATAAATCGATTTGTTAATCGTTAGCATTAATATTCGGTGTTAGATTATAAAGAGATTATTTTTGTGCAATGTTTATCCGAAATGATGCTCGAAATGTGACATGAATCGATAGATAATAATTAAAGAAAATATAAGAAGGTCATGGAGGGAAGGGGGGGTTTTTGGGATGGTGTTGATTCATTGTTACTGATATACTGCTTTAAAAATCAGTAAACTATTACAATTTACTATGAAAATTTATATATTCAAATGAACTTATTTTATTATATTTATGTTTGGATAAAACTTCTGATACTGTTTAATGTTTATTCGTTGGCTGTTATGATAATTAGACAATTGTATATAAAAATTTTGATTAAATATTATGGCAAGTAAAATTAATGTTAATATGTTAAAGTAGTATATGTTGGAAAAAGTATTGAATAATTTGGTTATTTTGATGGCTCATGTAAGTTATTTTACTGGTGATTAAGTGTGGTAAACTTGTTATATGTTAACAGTTAATTCAGTGCGTAAGTTAGTGTTACAGGATCTCTAGTCGTTGTAACATTATTTTCTAGTTCATATGACTAAAGTGCAGTTTCACTATAGTTAGCAAATAAGAAAGTCAATAATATAAAAACAATCATGATATGTTAGCAATATATTTGCGAGCTGGTTAGTATATAAAAAGATTATACATTTGTTTCTAATGTATATAACGCGAACTATACTCGACAATATGACAAACGTACAAAATCGATAGTGTTAATGAAAATAACATTGATATGTTTAGAGATAATGCTTGAAAAAGTGTGATCAGGTTACGTTTTTGTACGCTGTGCTAGGTAACTTATATGGAACTTTGTTGTTAAGTATGGAATTTGTTGAATGTTTAAGTATAGTTTATTCATGTGCGTAAGGTGCTGTTTATTTTTGTCATTGTACATTATATTGAAGCTCTTAGTTTTCTGCGATAATCGATTAGTGTTAGTTATCGGAAGCTTTATTAATGTGAAAACAATGTTACGGTTAGCATATATTTGTTGGTTAAGTATATAAAGAACCTTATTTTTGTATTATGTTTAAGCGAAAGTGAATTGACACTAATATGTGCAAATCTGACTTGTCTTTTAAATAAAGATCTTTTAATTAACATCACAAGTGCTTCACATGGACGGGTGTGGTAGGGAAGTGGTGTGGAGAGAAAGTGAGGACTTGGTGGTTTGCATTTTTGATTTACTGAAATGACACATACCTTCCACAAATTGCGTCTTTACTTTCGAATGTAATTGCTTTATCTTTTTTTTTTATTTTTTCTTTATTTGTATTTTTTTTATTTTGTATATAGAATAAGTCATTCATTTTCTCATGTTATAAAAGGTTTTGTTTATTTTCTTATTGACATTATTTGGATAATAATTTTCCGGTTTGGTTTTGGCAATTATTTGCTTCCCTCGACATTCTTTTTATCATACCTAAGGTTATTGTTGCTTTTGTTCTAAATCTTACTCTGGTGTCATATGTAAGTAGTATAGTAAATTTAACAATGAAATTAATAGTGGTTGTATAAAAATGATCAACTAGTGAGCAAAGTTGTTGTTTGTGCTTATGTTTATTTTTGTGTCGTTTTTTTGTTTTAAATATTTATGCGTATGATTGTGAATATTAATATACTTGGCTTTTGTTTGGTATGAATATTATTTGTAAATTGTTTCGTAATATTTTTTTTTTGTTGTAATGTGATGATGATGTGTTAGAAACGTTGCGAATAGGTTATATGTTTTGTTGCTGATGTATGTTAGTTTGCTTTGAGATTTTTATTGTTGCAAGTGTCTACGTTTATTTCAAGTAAAAATATATCTTGATATTCTATATATGTCATTATAGTATGTATTAGTTATAGTAATAAGAGTCCGACTAGACAGAGGGATGCGTTTTTGGTGGATTTGATTTTATTGATTTACTGATTTATCTGCTTTTAAAATTCAAAACTGACAATTTTGTAAAATATTTATTACTTGAATCAATTAGATCATAATAGATCAATTTAATTAAATAGATCAGCGGATGGGTGGTCAGGGTTAGTTATGATTTACTGATTGATATGATTTACTGATTATAGACTGAATTACTGTTTTAGTGTATGTAGAAAAACATGACAATTTTAGTAAATATGACTTGAATCAAATAGATCAAATAGATCACGGAAGGGTTGGGGAGGTCAGTTTGATTACTGATTTAACTTGATTTACTGGGCTTTAAAGTGGTATGTAAAACATACAATCTTCTAGTAAAAAAAGGTATGAACTTGAATCATAGATCAATGATCAATAGATCACAAAGGTGGAATCAGTTTTGTAAAGATTTATGTTTTTGATTTAAGCAAGATACACATCAGTAAGCCGAATTGTATGAAGCCAATAGATATAGTCATGGAAGGGTAGGGGGAGGGTTAGTTGATTTACTGATTTTACTGATTTACTGCTTTAGTGTAAGTAAAAACTCAATTTTTTAAGTTATAAACATAAAAAGTTGAAAGTTTTGTTTTGTTATACAAATATGACTTGAATCAATAGATCAAGATCAATAGATCAAGTAGAATCAATAGAATACGGATGGGTGGGCAGGGTCTTTATTGATTTACGATTTACTGATTCTACTGATTAGACCTGTTTACTGATTATGATTTACTGATATTACTGCTTTAGGTTTGTAAAAATACAAATTTTTTAACAGTTTATAACATAAAAAGTATGAAAGTTTTGTTTTGTTTTTGTGTATAAAATATGATGTGAATCCAATAGTCAAAGATCAAAGTAGATGCCAATAGATCAGGGATGGGTAGGAGGGTTGTTTGATTTACTGATTTATGATTTACTGGATTTTAGCCTGCTTTAATGATTTAACTGATTTACTGAATTTACTGATTTACTGATTTAGGATTTACTGCTTTCTGCTTCAGGGTTGTAAAACATAACAATTTAAATAAAATGACTTGAATCATAGATCAATAGATATAGATATAGATAGAAAGGAGGGTGGCCTGGATGGAATTGATTTAACTGATTTACTTGATCTACTGCTTTAACGGTATGGAAAACAACATATTTAAATAGAAATGAGACTTAATCAATAGGATCATGATAATAGATATAGCTCAATAGATCAAAGTAGATAGTAGATCAATGGAAGGGTAGGGAGGGTAGTTTGCATTACTGATTTCTGATTGTTAACTGCTTTAGTGTATTAACGACACGTAATTTGTAGTTAAACTTAAAAAGAATGAAAAAATTTATTTTTTTTTTTTTTTTTTTTTTTTTTTTTTTTTTTTTTTTTTTTTTTTTTTTTTTTTTATTTTTTTATTTTTTTTTTCTTTTTTTTTTTTTTTTTTTTTTTTTAATTTTATTTTTTTTTTTTTTTTATGATCTTTTTTGTTATTTTAATTTCTTTATTTATATTTATTTATATATTTATTTTTTATTTATTTATTTATATTTTTTTGTTATTAATATTTATTTTTTATTTATTCGACAGTTCCAGTTTCCAGGATCCATTTGCCAGTTTCCAGGTTCATTTTCCATTTCAGTTCCAGGAATGCTGATTTTGATTTCCAGGATTCAGGATTCATCCATTTTCCATGTTTATCAGGAATCAGGATTTAGCGGTCTCATGATCTTATCCACTACTATTGTGTGTGTGTGTATTATGTAGTTAGTGTGGGTGTGTGTGTGTCGTGTGCGTGTGGTGTCGTGTCGGTGTGTTATGTTTGGGTGGTGGTGCTAGGTGCGGTGCTATGGTGAATACTTCTATATGTATGGAGTTATTTCTAGCGTGTGTGTTTGTTTAGGTGTGTGATGTGTGTGTCGGTCTCTCATCTTCACATAATTTTGGATTCAGAAAAAAAACAAATTAAATATTCTGAGACATTTAAATTCTATAATATCTTTTAGTAGATTATATATTAATGAATCTTAGACAAATTATATAAACAGTTATTATTTTCAAATAATGAATATTTTGGATGCATTTTTTTGTTATATTTATAATTTTATATTTATTTATTTTTTATTATATATAATTATTATTATTAATAATTAATTATATTAATTATTAACTTATTATTATTTTTTTTATTAATTGTTATTTTTATTCGAAAAAACCTAAACGGTTTTAACGGGTATTGGAAGGGAGAATTCTTGTGTATTACTTCGGTTTGGGGCGGTCGTCGGTTATTGGTTTTCCTTACCGGCACTTGCGGATATGGCAGCTCCTACTACTAATCGGAATTCTACACATTAAAGTCTGAAATCTAAATCCGAATTAATGGAGAAGACGTTTTTACAGGACTTTCCCATCTAATAGTAAGAGAATATATATTAGATATTAATCTACAGTATAATTTCGGACCATCTTGTGTGCTTGTGCCCGTCAAAATTTCCCGCAAAAAATAAAAAATATTGAAATTGCTTTGTTTAGCAAATATATTAATATTAAGTATATAGATTTTTAATATATCGGGTAAGTTTTTTAGAAATTTGAGATATTTGTTTTTGATAATATTGAGCTGTTAGTTTTGTTTTATTACATTCATTGAAATATTTCATGAATTTTAATTTTCAATTTAAAATAGAATTGGATCGTTGATGTACTCATATCGTTATCCTATCTTTCTGACTATGTAATTAGGATTTAACGCACTTTCGAAATTTTATTCAAGTTTTATCATGTTTAACTAACGGATTTAAATTTCATTCGAAATCGTTATTCAAATTGGATCATTTTAAAATAGCTGATTTAAAGGCTACTCGAACCCGTTATTAAGTCTAATCATGGTAAAACCGCGGATTTAACGGTCATGAAACCATTTTTCAAGTTCGATCAAATTAAAACAACGGTGTTATCGATCATTCGAAGCCGTTATTCAAATTTTATGATGTTAAAACAACAGATTTAACTATCACTCAAAACCGTTATTCAAGTTCGATCACGTTAAAATAACAGATTTAACGGTCATTCGAAACCGTTATTTAAATTCGAACAATGTTTATAAAGATTATTGAGTGTCTCCTTAAATTGAAGTTGCTTTGCTGTAAGTTATAAACCTGTTGAAATTGCACAAGAGTTCTTGAATGCAGCAACATGTGATTTTAAAATGTATAAATTATTAAAATATGGGGGAAAAGAAAGTAAAAGAAAAATACAAAGAAGAATAAAAATAAAAATTAATAATTTAAAATAAAATAATATATTAAAGAGAAAAAAACTGATATTCTTTTGATAGTCACCTTTTTTTAGTTATTTCTTTTTAGCTTTTTCACTCTACAAAAAATTCATTTAAAAAAAATTACGGACGAAAAAAGAGTATGATAAAGAGAAGTTCTTTTTTTTTCTGTTTTTTTTTCTTTTTGATTTACACAAATAAAAAATGTCTTATAGGTTTAATTTTTTATTTCACTTTTCCCTACAGAAAAAAAGATTTTGTACTTACTATTTCGTGGATTTTAAAAACATCACCATATGAAATTTTCTGCATTCCCGTTTTTAAAAGGCTGTTAAAAAACATGATGTAAAACATTTTGCAAAAACGAACGCCAAAAAGTTTAGAGTAAATTAAAAATAAAATTACATGAAACACATAAAAGAGAGGTGAAAAAAAATGCTATACCTAAAAGAAAAATGGGAAAATGTAAATTTCTGAATTAAAATAAAAAAAAAAAATACGATTAAAATAGAAAAAAAGACAAAAAAAATGCGATGAAATGAAACCTCAAACTCTGAGACAATGCATAAGGGCATGAAAAAACAAAAATGTTCTTTTACAAAAGATGGGAGAAAACAATCGAGAAAGAAATAACATATTAGAAGAAATTGCAATTTATTGATATATGATATATTTAATATCATATATATATATATATATATATAGAATATATATTATATATATATATATACATTGATATTAATATATATTATTATATTATATATAATTATATTAAATATATATATATATATATATATATATACATATATATTATATATATATATATATATAGATATAATCATTATATAATATAGAAAGAATAATAATATATAGATATATATTATATAAAGTATATATATATTTTTACAGTTTGTCCACACAGCCACTCACGGGCAGAGCCCTATTCAAGGAGGGAGGTGCTAATCCACGCCTCAGAAGTCAACAACTATAGTAAATTTACGTCACATGAGCACAGACGCAGCTTTGAAATGGGGAGATAAAATTCACAGGAAATACAGAAGATGACGAGAATTCCACAGAAAAACAGGATTGGCGAGAAAGAAAGGAAGCACCGTCATTTTCGAATACTCTTGAGCCTTGTAGGTAGTTACCTACTATCAACACCAAAAAATCATCTGCAGACGCAAGCACCCTTAGGCTACTTGAGCGGCGACGTAAGGTTGGAGGTTGATACGCGAGTTAGTAGCTCCCTTTGAGCACCTGGCCGTTCTCTGGGCGTAGTCTATAGATAAGAGATAAAGCACAACATTCGCGGCTCGCATGGATAGAGTGGTCAATGTGAACTGATATAGACGTAACGTTTAATATTCCTTGGCCTTTTATTCGACTCTAAGTCCTTGGCATCCGAGAGATCCGTGATGTGTGGATAATCTCAGAGTACCCCCCAAATATGAGAGCATAATCTACTCCAATACAAGGATATACAGGAATTGTAATTATGCAAGCCACTTACGTGTATAGCCAGGAGAATTGCAGGAATATGTAGAGAGTAAATATTAAAAAATAGATTCTCTGCTAGCTAATTACAGATATACTCCCTAGTTGTCCTTGAGCCCAAAGGCCGCTTTCTCCGCAAGCGCGTAATATTTGGATTGATTGTGGTCCGATTGTGTTCCAATTATAACCATTACGATTTTATTTATATGGAGTTTAGATAGGCCACTAATTCGGCTGGTTTCTTGACGCTGCACCGTTTTATTACCATTTCTAAACTAGTAGGAAGATGAATTTATTTTCGAGAGAGGATAACGACGTCTGGCCGATAGCGAGTATAGGAGCTGATCGTGTAGCTAGATAATGCGGTGCATTATGTGTGAGGGGACGTTTGTAGAAGTTTTACGAAATTAAGTGTTTTTTCATTCAGGAGATAGTAATGTGTAGAATGTCTCAAGCAAAGGTTGTTGTGAAGATATGAGAACGTAACTCTCCCCCTTCTTTCTTACGTGTGTCTAATAGCTGCTTAGGAATTTGCAGACGACGTTGTTTTGTCGCGTATTTTTTTAAAAAGAAATACAGCTTGAAGGGATAGTATTATTTCTGTATATATTCCTATTATAAGATGATTGTCTTGATATTAGGAGATTATAAGCCGATGAGAGTATAAAATAATCCTTGAGCCTTTTGCTGCATTATTTACTTTTTAGGTATAAGGTAATATGTTTTAGATCAGGTCTTTTGAAGGAACGGTGATAGCAGTGATTCTATTCCTTCATGGGCAACGAAGTCAGTTTGTTTCACGAATCCAGCATATCATTTTTTTTTGTACTTTTTAATGATTGGAATTCCAATATTTACTCCAAGTTATTTGATAGTTAGCCTATTTTTATGAATTTCTGATTAATTTATTGGCTTCAGTTGACCGCGGATACTATTTACAATAGTGGCAAACATCAGTATTTACAAGTACTAAAAATATATTACTCTTATTACTATATACTGAATAATAATAATTATTGTTCATTTATTGTAGTATTTTTAAATATTGCGTTGAATATGGCGATAATCTATATATAAATATAATGGACAGCCGATCGACGGTGCAACTCGATAAAAATATGTGCATTATCCTATTATCGGGGGGGGTGGTCAAACTTCTTGAATTGTGCTTGAGAGTCCGGATTGCAACTTCATTTAGGTATACTTTATGACTTCTCGGAACATAGATATAGAGTATATCGTAAATTTCGATTGTAGAAAGCTCGAAAAAGGAATTTACTATAGTTTAATTAAGACCGCAAGGGTATTGGATCGGTTCTTAAAGATTTGTCCGATTCCGTGCCTCACCCTTCTTCCAAAACATTATACGATACTCCGATCACCCTTTAAAAATTCCGACCTCAGGACTCCACCTTTTCTTAAAAATTTGCGACTCCAGACTCACTCTCTTCAAAAACATGCGACTCGGCTCCACAAACCTCTGCGTTTAACTCTTTTAATTTAATAGTGTAATATACTATAGATATAGAATATTCTTCTATAATTTGGCTTATAAAATAAAATTAGCATAGTTTATTCAAATGTGTATTTTTAATAATATTTTAAGATGACAGATAAAAATTTTAATTTTTCTTAAACCTTAGCCTCAGTCCATTCCTTATGCTATTTTCTACAGTACTCTTAACTGAAAAACTATCCTTTTTCTTTATCCCCAAAAATATTACACTGCTGCGAGATAGGCTAGTGGTTGCATACTTTGCTATTTAGAGATATGAGTGTTTTGTCAATAGTCTATTGAATGGTTTTTTTGTATACTTAATTGGTATGTTTTAATTTGGGAGATAAAATTGTTCTAAAAACTTAAACGAATATGCTAATTACAATACATTGATAATTATCGTGGCGGCTGGAAACAATCTTACTTTTGTATTAGTGGTCATGTAATTTAATTTTTAAAGCATCTGAGATATGTATTCCTTCTAATACCTCTGGCAAGTTTCATGCATAGTATATCATTATTAATTTTCATATATCTTTTGAGTATATTGTTCTTAAGGATGACGTTCCAAGTAGTTAAAAAGGAGGTTAGAAAACATGATTTTGTGTATATGTCATCAAATCTGGTGAAACCTTTCATTTGAAATCTTTTTTTTAAAAAGCAAATTTTTATACAGCTGTATTTTTCAATTGGGATTTCTTCATGTTGGAAAGATATTTTGGTGGCAAAAATAGAAAAGCCCTTTCTTCTTTGTCATGCACTGCACAAAATGTTTCAATTTCAAGTGCCTTTGATCGATTTGAGAAACGTTATAACCTGGTTTTCCTTGCATTTTTTTTTTTCCCTTTTATTCAAATAACTCAGTCATGTAACCATAAAGTCAAATCACAGAATTCATTCATTTGGTTATTATTAGTACCTCAGGTTTTAGTTTATTCTCCTTTTACTTTCCATGAAATTTCACTTCAAATATCGCAGTGAAAGCATACTTTTTCAATTACGCGCTCCCTACTTAAACAACGCAATAATTGTCATATCGATTATAAGGTGTTAGCTATTTATGTTCATAATAACAAGATTTCATCAAATTGTACTTGTGATTTATTAGACTTAACGGTACTACTAATGAATAATAATAATTAAACATTTTTCTAAAACTAAATCTCATAAAATGATTCTACTTTAATGACTTCTTGCACTGACAAAGCACTTCTAGCTTAGTTGTGTATAATATAATATTTGTCATATGTCACGTATCCATGAGAGATGATCTTTATTCACAGACTGCAATTTTGATTTTAATCTTAAATTTTGGAAATAAAATACAACCTATTAATCATACTTTGTAATTTGTAGTAAGCGCTATCTTACAGTAACTAACTTCATGCCATTTATTACACCTTATAACTACACTCACTTTGTCTAATATAGCCAACCCAGGACTGAAATAAATTAAACATCATGTTTAAGTTTTTATTAGTAACTCACAATATCTTTTCTTAGATTCACACATTACTCTTCAACTCTTTATCGAATGAATAATGCAAAAGTTTGTTTGCATCATACAGTTCTATGTCGTATATATAGTAATAAATTATCTGTCATCAAATGCCAGAAAAAGACAGTTTTTTTATCTACTATTAAATTATTATATTAATATAACTTTTAAAAAAATATTCAGAGTGTGATTGTTGCTCGAATAAGCGTTCCTTGACATCTGTGAATGAATGATTTGGACGTTTTCGGACATTATTTTCGAAAGCCTTATTAACTATTATAATAATACTGTTCATGTCGGAAAAAGGTGACTTTGACGCTATTATATAAGTGTCTATATTTTCATTTTGACTATGACAGTGGGCATCACTATTCTTTTATTATATATTTTAAATAACCTGCATTTTTACTGCTAATTAGATAATATATTATATTATATAATCCATGATTTATTATTTAACTGTTCATAAAACGAATCTAAATTTTTTTATTCTACCTTAATCGGAAAAGGCTTGCAGTTTATATATGGGTTTAAAATAAATCTTTATTTATAATATTTTGCAAGAGGATGAACTTTTAAATTATTTAAATACCTATAGCTTCACTTCAGAAATTAGCAAGATATAGACCTGAAAAGCTAAGTGTCAATCGCCTAGAGGTATGATGGTGGATCAATGTATTCCAAGTTGTAATAGATGTTACGATTTTTATTATCTTGTGTAAATATTGAATTAATACTAAAATTGAATAGTCTAAATAATTGATTTTTTATCTATATTTAATAATTTTATTATATTTAATATCAAATTTAACTCCGTATGAGGATATACGGCATGGAAACAGTCATGTGTTTGACACTCCATCATGATTACTTAATAAAATATTTTAATAGTCAAGCTAAAGAAGGCTCAATAGTGTGATTAGGTGTAAAAGCTTCAATAAATATAATTTTTATAAGGAATTTACTAATTACATAAAAACCTATGGTATTTAATTATGACGATAAGGGCTAAAGTCAAACTTACAAACGTCTATAAAAAAAAATACTATTAACAGTATTATAGATACAAATTTGGTAATTTATATACAGATATATTTCTATAAACTTTATTTTTGATATATGGATTACACTTGAATTACTCATAAAATTCTATTAAGGAGTATGATGTATTCATATAACTCCCAAAACATATGTGATATAAGACAAAATAAACAAAGTCCGCGTTTTTCTAAGAAAATTCCATCTCCCCCGACACAATATATTACGCATTTGATGATAAGTAGGTATGGTAGACATAAAACTTAAAATTCAATAAAGTATATGATTTCATAAATTACGTGGAAGTCTTTGGTACACTATTCTTGTACCCTCGATGTGGATGTTCGTAGTAGTAGTGTTCAGTAGAAGAGTGCGAGGATTCGATACCGAGGAATCCAACATCACAGACTTCTCACTAACGCCAAATCACGTAATCTAGGTCTATCTGTTTTGAGGCGCATAGAAGTAAGAATCTATTCTGTTCAGTACCTGCTGTACATTAGCTGATTTTTTATATGAAATCATCTAGGAAAGTAAACAGTTACTATGCGTGTAGTTGCTAGGTAGTTATTACGTATTAATTAATATTATATAAACAAAATTGTGATTCATTTTAAATTATGTCAATTCATTATATATTATATAATTATCTTTTATTTATATTATATATATTTCTCTTTATCTATTAATGGTCAGGTCTTTTCTAATTTTATTATTTAATTTTTAATTATGTTTATATTATATTATTTTATTATTATATATAATTTAATATATATAATTATTTATATTAATTTATTATTATTTATTTATTATATATTATTATTATTTATTATTTATTATATTAATATTAATAATATTTTATTATATGGGGGTATATTATATCTCTGTCTCGATAACGTTATTCTGTTTGCCAGAATCTCGTATGTACTTATCTGCGGTAAAAGTACAACTTAAAGAGTATGATAGCAGATATGTAGCCTAGCTTTCTTGATATTATTGAATACTTCAAAAGTGTGCATTTTGGATTATTATTTGATAGGAATTTATCATCCCATTGAGTATCTCAATTTTTCTCTCAATGTCCCAATATTGTTTATCGCCCTTCTCGCGTTATATACCACTTTACTCACACGAGAGTTAGCTCTCTCTATGCTATTCATATGCCGACCATTAAAATACATCATTATATTGTACTTTAATCAAAAACACCTTTTGATGATTTTTTCACTATATAATCCCGTTTGATTATTATTATGATTATTTGACTATTATTACTATTGATGAGGTAAGCATATACTTTTCACATGATAAATGTATTTGTATTTTCCTTAGGTAGGAAGACCTATAGCAAATTGTACTCAGTTGCTAGTTGGTGGTTATAGGGGACTAATTATCCTACTACCACTTATTTATGAATTAAGAATGCCCAATGCTCATGCATGCCTTCGTTTTCTAGTGTATGTTTTGTGATATGTTAACTCATCTACTTCTACCCTCACAATTTTCTGTGGGATAGTAAAGTGAAGGGTTTGAAAGCACGAAATAATCTACCATGTCCTTTTATTGGTTATTTTGAACCTGGGGGAAAGAGTTTCCATATGCTAAAATTACCGATATTATACAAGTATAACAGAACGCTTCTTACGTGTTGCAGCGGTTGTGAAATGAGAGTTGCGATTATCATACGAGAGCGCGGGTTCTAATCCTTCCGATCGTATGCGATTAGTGGATATTATGTATATTTAGTTTGTTAGCTTATCCTGTTGGGGTGATCAAGATATATAAACTTGACTTGCGTAACTCGTTAGGTTGGCGAATTTGTTTGGATAGCAGCCTTAGAAGTTAAGTTCGTATTCTGTGAGTCCTTATCCTCCGTGTTATCCTCATTTCTGAAAGGGTATATAAGCATTGATATTAAAAGATGATTTTCTTTATATTTTAAATTTTAATATAGAATGTATAAAAATCTATACTAAAAAAAAGAACAATAATATCTCATATGTACTAGTAATTTGTATATTTAAATATATTTCGCAATATCTCTTTGTTTATTTAATTCGAGATCAGATTCTATAGATACTGATCTGTATATTACATCCTCAAAGAATGAATAGTATTATATTAAGATTATTAATCATATTATATTTATTAGATTATTCTTATAATTTTTTTTAATTATTAATTATTATTCTCATGTATTATTAATTTTAAATCTTCATTATCAAAATAATAAATAATTTCATTATTAAATTTAATAAAACTTTGGTCTGATCATTTTTATATTATTGATATTAACTAGAGAGGCGCTCAAATGGACTGTCAGTCAATGTGTTCAGTCAATAACAGGATCGAAATGCCTTAAATTGGTGAAGGATAAATATATTTTATAAGGTCTCCTAGAATTGATTTATTTTATAATCGTTTGCTTCGACACTCTTCACAAGAATACGCTCACAATATCTTTTGAGTTCGCCAATGATGCCTTGCCCATCCAAGCTCTGTAACATACAAACTTCGTTTTATTAATTTATAACAATACGCGCTCGAATCATTACACGAAACATTATCCAAATTTTGTTCTTAATAAATATCATATACTTAATGTTTACTAGACGCGTCTCACATCCAAGCCCAGCGACTATCTCACTATCCAAAAAAAAATCGATAACCTCAGTACGTAAGTGCAGACCTCTATTTAGTTTGAATTGACCATCAGTATACAAATGTCGAGAATAATTATTGCAGATTATCAAATCATTTTCGACATTTACTTAGCACATGTCAGAAAAAGTCTTGACTCGGAATGATCTCAGAGACTTCAACTTTTGGACTCCGACCAAAATAAGCGTGCGTTGCCGTAATATGAATTAGGATACATTTCTAATGATGCCTCTGGAGAAGGGACCTCTGCATCGTGACTTAAAAAAAAAAATTTATCATAAACAGCAATATTCTATTGGGATATAGTAACTTTAGAGTTACATTACCCCAAAAATGCTTGCTGCAGAGTTAAGGTAAGATAGTTGCTAATCAATATAAAGCTAAGGTAGTAAGAAAAACTAAGATAAGAGTATGCCTATTTTAATACCCAATAATATAAATCTACATGCTTGAATTTGTAAATCACTCCCTTCTTATCCCAACCCGAAGCAGTTAATAATTATACGAGTATAGATACATATAGAATATACACATAATTATATGTTTTACAGGAAATAATAATAATTATATATTATATTATATTATTCATTAAGTATAATACCCCATTTTTCAGCTCAGCGGCAGTAATATAGTAACTATAACGTTTGTTTAAAAAAATATATAGAATAAATAATATTTTTCCCAGGAATCCCAGTACTATTAGTCCCAGATATGAATAATACCTTATGCTTGTATATATAGTATATATATATTATGTATATATAATTTCTACTATATACTATCTACCGGTATAGTATTCATAAGATATAATTAGTAATACTATTTCAAATATTTCCCATTTGTTAAATTAAGTTCGTGGGGGCTCTGAAAGGATGTTGAAGAGAGAGGGAATAGCCCGTAATGCAGTGTATAACCTGGCTAAATAGAGTGTTGGAATGTATACAATGATAATAAAACTTCTTAACATCGTTTAATAGAATAAGCTATATGGCCCAGCCTAGCTACCTGCACACACAAATCACCACAATACCCGAATCGATCGATCGTAGAACACCGAATTATTGACCACAGAATTATATGAAAAACGCATAACATAGATAAAAAAAAATATCCTATGGAATGTAGATCGACTCTGAACCTAGAATCTCCGACATTAACACAGAAAATCACAAAGAAGTATCGCCCCATATTGTATCCGAAATAATTACACATTAATGTGATGAGCATGTTTATAAGAGCTTTGAAGCCGTTTTTTATTATCAGGAAGCGTCATTATAAAACAGCTCTCCCTGCCCCATCTTATCGTAAACGGGTTGATAGATACATCCCCCCTCCCTCTCTTAGAACCTTACCGGAGCGACCAGCGCATCTATATTCATGACTGTCCGTGTTAGACTCTGCCTCGCTTCAAAAACGGAATTCGACTATTTTTTCAAATCCCTCCGGCAGACAAGAATGTCACGTTCCCCTTCCAC
>JABUQX010107549.1:7500-11761 GCA_015478945.1 Trachelipus rathkii
CGTAATATAATTAGCTATACTACTACTCTTATGTATATATATAGATATTAATAATTAATCATACGTATCGGCGCTATATACTATATATATATGTAATAATATATATATATCATATATAATATAATAATATAGTAATATATAATATAGATATATATATATTGTATAGGTATATATCTAGTAAGTAACAGGGTATAATATATATAACCTCTACTATAATATATGGATATATGATATATCACTAATCATACATATAATACTATATACCCTACTATACATATATATAGCTCATAGTATACTAATATATACTATATATATTGTATAATATCAGTATACTATATATATCATAAATACGTATTATATATATATATTATAACTATAACCCTATATATACTCGTATAATGTATATACTAATATATATAATACTATACTATGGTATAATACCTATAATATAATATCTATACTATAGTTAAAAAAATATAATATATATACATATATATCTTTTTTATTATATATATACTATATAACTATTATATACAGTACAGGGTATATATATATATACTATATAGTATAGTATATTATATATATTAGCTTATAGTACATATCTAGTAACTCTACTATATATATTATATATATATATAGATAAAATACTTTGATACCTATATAGACTATTGTATTATATAGTACTATATCATAGTTACATACTAGTAATACTATTACCTATATTACATATATAAATACTATACCTAATCATATCTCAGCATATATAATATATATACTAACTAATAACTATATCTGATATATATATAGTAATTGGATACTATATAGTACTACTATATCAGTACAACTCTCTTCGACAACTCTTGTGACGCGCAAGGAATAACTAAAACATTCATTTTTTCTAAATTCTGTTTATGGTAAATTCTAGAAAAATGATGGTTTGAGTTATTCCTTGCGTTTCACAGTTGTCGAAGAGAGTTTGACTATATATATATACGGTATATACTACTATAGTACTACTTAAGATAAGTACTATATCTAGTATATACTACATAGTCAGTATATATATCATATATATAACCTATATATATGTATAACGTATTATGAAGTGATAACTATTTACTATAATATATACTATACTATATTATAGATACATATATAGACTATAGATATAGTAGCTAATATAATATATACTACTAGTCATATATATACCTAATATATCATATCACTGTATATATATTATATAGAGTATTCATATAGGTATATATATATATACTATATATATATAGGTATATGGGTAGTATATTTGTCCCTAAGTATATTTAAGCTATATAGTATATACCATAAAGTATCTCAAGATAAAAAGAAATAGGCTTTTCATATGTATATATACTATATATATAGTATATAGTATGATATAGCGCGTATAAATATATTGAATTACCTGAAATATATATTATGATATTCTAGACCAAAACATTGTATAGAAGATAGGTATAGTCTATATTATATATATCATATAATTTTTTTTTTATTATATATATTATATACTATAGTATATTATAGTTTATATGATATTATAATATAATAGTAGTAAAATAATGGTAAATAATTATATATTATAGTAAGTAGATATATATAAACGAGGAGGAGATAGTCGGATGGCGTAAGGCTGATAGTATGTATATATAAGTTAGTAATGTATATATACTAGTAATACTATGGTATAGCCGTATATATAGTCATTTTACCACAATACATATAAGTATGGTGATACTTAGGTGCTGATCAGGTATAGTATAATCAGCTATGAGGGTATAATAGTATGGTGTATGTATACTATTATACTAGTATATTATATAAGCTATACTATCTATGATGTTTATAGCTTTATGTATTATATATGATAAGCAGATATATAATAGCCAGTAATAAGTCTATCAGATGAGTATATAGGTATTCAGTTATAAATTAGTAATGAGTATATATTATATATATATATATATATATATATAATATACTAGTATACTACAGAGTAATATATATTAATTATATACTATATATATACTCATATATAGTATATATATATATAATAATATTATCTATACTATAACTATATCTATAATACATATATACTATGTAGTATATATATATATATATGTACTATATATATATATTACTATAACTATATATATATATGTATATATAATATATACATATATATATATATATATATATATATATATACCTATAAGTTATATATATATATATTATCTATATACTACTACCTCTATACTACCTCTACTAATTAATCAGCGTCCAACCACTCTCTTCGACATTTGTGACGCAAGGAATTAACTCAAACATCAGGATTTTTTCTAGACTTTGAATACCATAACAATTTTTTGCTGTTCTCAAGCAGCCAGAGTATTTTACTGCATAATTTACTTGCTTTAAAAATAAAGTCATTCAGCCAGACGGCAAAATGTAAAAGAGTCTTTCGCAATTCGGCAATCGTTGATAGTAACATAAGAGAATAAATCAGGGCCGGGGGTCCGTAGTTTGAATAAGTTTGAAAAACACTGTATTAAAGTGTTGTGCACAAGTTTGGGGATCCGCTCTTATTTAAGGAAAGAAATAGATAAATGCTGGAGATGAGTGCAATGTAGAGCACAGCAGATAATTCTCAGGGTTGACGGTAGAGATATGAGGGAGGCTGAGGTTTAAGAGATGTTGATTTCTGTTACGAAATCTGCGTTATCTCAGAGGGGAATGAACACGCAGTCCTACAAACTTTTACATACTTATTTGATAATCACCAAGGAACGGAATAAATTTGTTCATAGAAGACGCACAAACTGGGGAAGACAGGCGGGGCCATCAGTAAAGACAAATGTAAGAAAGCGGTTCTATTCAGAAATATGAGCTGGTTAATTGTTTGGAAGTGGTTTGCACAGGTTGAGGGCATTTTTGTTGAGGTTGCGGACTCCGGATTCCGCAAACATTTAAGAAAGGATTAGATCAGGTTTACACTGGATGCTTCTTTAGGTTGATCAATACTAGTATAGTTCTTGACGTAAGTCAAGGATGTGGCTGGTTTTTTAGTTACGATGGTAGTTTATTAAGGTTAAACTGCATGTTATGACTATAACAAAGATATTAAAAGCTTGTAATGTGGTAAAAGCGAGTGATAACCTTGTTGAAGCTATAGTTTTTTTTTCTTTAAGTTGTAGATTTTTGTATACTATGTAGTTTATTGACAATTCGCTACGGTGGGCTTTGGTGGATTTGCGTGAAATGTTTTGATGATTTGCTCTATTAGTTTGACTGAGATAGTCTCGATAATCTATGTGGCTTTCTTAATTTCTCGATTTTTTAGTTGTAATTCTTGTTCCTCTTGTTATTTTCTCTAATTCGGCAAAAATTAATTAAAATATTTTCATTGTATTAATGGCCTCCCTTCTGACATATTATCTTCATATTTAATGTAATTTTCGACACTTAATTACTGTACAACAGAATGAAATATTTCTTTCAATTAATGCCTTAAATTTGCGAAAATTTGGCCTGGAAATCACCTGCACGTAACCTGTCCCATTGTGGGCAACTTGAAGCAGAATAAAGGAGCAGAGAAAAATCAATAAATCTGCGTTTTTTTTTTTTTTTTTTTTTTTTTTTTTTTTTTTTTTTTTTTTCTTCGTTTTTTTTTTTCCTTATTTTTACAGAGTTAAGGAATTATAACGAAGAAATGCAAAGCGAGCATTAAGAGAAAGACTGACGAATAAAACGGTGTTTGTATCGCTGCCTGGTGGTGAAGAACATTATGGTGTAGCTTCTAATGATTTCGAGAAGCTTTCATAGTGGGTTTTGCCGTAGCAGCAATTTCATTCCGCGTCACCATCTGTTTACTGGCCAGTTTAACCTTCTCGCTCAGAAAGGCAGGCCGGCTCGAGCTACGGCAAATATCGTATTGACTAGCGAAATTTTTATTCACGTTGGCTGCTCGAGAATGAAAATTAAATATATATAAATTTGAATTTATTGCTAATAGAAGCTTTAGAAGAATAATAATTATCGACATCTTTATTCGCAATAACATATAACTGACCCAGTTAAAAATTTTTTATTTTTCCTTTTTTCGCTTAAACATACACGCGCAACTGCTAAGCAACAATTAGGATTCGCCTGCTGATATCATATATATATGGGCGCTACTATGATTAATTACTATAGATATATCTATATATAATATCTATACTACTAT